>JAANSQ010002294.1:0-12354 GCA_036850885.1 Lepidocyrtinus dapeste | reverse complement strand
CGTTATTATTCTTCAGGGACGGTGTGTGGTAATGACTATGGCGATAGTTTGAATTCCCTAGTGGACTATGTACAGAATCGTAGTCGTTGCTTGTGCTCATGTTCGATGTAGAAACTGTTGACAAGGAGACAGTCGAAGCAGCGCTGGGAGAGATTAACGCTTCCTGTTGCGACATTTGGATCTCTTCTGGAGTCCCAGATTCTGAAAAGAAACAAGTACACAATGAATTAATTTACTTCAGAGACTACTCCACAGAAGCTTAGCAAAATTTAGCTAAATTATATAACTCCAAATAATATTCCACATCACTTGAATTCAATCATAAAGTAATCCGTCTGCCAATCCACCAACCAACCACTGAACGCACATTTTACTTAATTCAAAAATCATAGTTACAATAAATACATTTAATAAAAATAAAAACTCTGCATGCATCTAATTGTAAGCTAAAAATATAATTTCAATTATACTGCCATGATTAATTAATTTTTAATTCATGCGCTGCATTGCAATGAATAAAATCTTACAGTGGAAAGCTCACAACGCAACGATACTAGGCAGGAAATTAAAGAGAGAATTAATTGTTCTTACTGGTTCTGCTTGTCACTTACCATTTACGCTCATCAATTTTACATAATTAACTCGACCGAATTTTCGAATTGCGTGCACAGAGACACAGAGACAGACAGAGAATGAAAAGGGTACAGAAAAAAATGTTTCAGACAGAAGCATCATATCAAACGTTAAGTCTTTAAACATTCAAAGTGAACATGAGAACACGAACAAGTACAAACGTATAGTATATCTTATCTATATATCTAACCCCTAGCTCTAATTTTAAAATTTGAATCTAACTCACAAACCCCCGCCAACTTTTAAATTTTCAATGCCTACCAAATGTCGTGGAGATAGTGTGCCACTGTGCCAGGCCAAAGTATAGTCTGTGTTTGTGCCGAAATCTCGTTAAGTTAAAGTTGAGTTGTGTTAATTAATTAAACGCATAATGTCACTTGAGTAATTATTAAAGAATACAGAGATTTTTCATAAATTACGGATATTTAGTACGTATAGTCAGTTTTGAAGGATACACACAGCGAAAGACAGATTGATAGAGAAAGAGAACGAACCAACAACAGTTTTTTTCTAATAAATTACCAAAATTTAAACTTTAAATTTAGACAATCAACGATTCAATATTTATGAAAATCTCTGAAATCGAACCTATCTACTTTCAACTCTCATTTAATTTATTAATTTATATAGGGCGATCAAACCTTAAAACGTTATTTTCAAAGGCAAACAGTTTTGCATAATAAAGGTCTCTTGAAATAATTTATTTGCACGTGAATACGGAACCCCAACACCTCCATTCAACATTTAAAGATGTTTAAATTTTTACTAAATGATTTACTTTTGAGCATTTATTTTGTTTCTCCACAAAATTTCATTTAATTTAATATGATAATCAAAGTCAACTATTTAACGTTGAATATTTATATAGTCTGTTAGTAATATACTCCATAAAAAATTTAATGACCTTTGACCTTAAAGCTACACTGATACTCTATACTCTCTTCTATACGCTATCGCTAAAATCTGCAATATTATAGCCTCTTTGGAAATATAATGTTCTGTTTAACGTTGAATATTTATATAGTCTGTTAGTAATATACTTCATAGAAAATTTAAATGACCTTTGACCTTAAAGCTACACTGATTTCTAATTTATATACGCTATCGCTAAAATCTGCAATATTATAGCCTCTTTGGAAATATAATGTTTGTTTTTTTTTTTTGCAAAAAGCAATTATATTTAATTAATTTCTTTTAAAATGTAAACTCAATAAGGTGTGTCTAAACCTTAATCAAACCTTCCACCTCCACAGTAGCGAGACTCCTTCTCCTCATAATTTTCTGTCCGTGTGACCCTATCCTCAAACCTGAATCGGAGGCATGGCCACTATTCACTCCATCTCCTATAAACCTATTCTGATTCATTTTCTGATTCTGTTGGAGGGGATATGCATCACCCGCTGAGCGATAGCTGCTCCTATAAATATTCCTGTCTAGTGAGTGATGCACCCTTTGGCTTAGCCCTGAGCCCATCGATGTCTTTGAATTATTTGGTGCCGGGATCAGCATTTCTTTATTACTAGTGGCCCTACTCCCAATCCTCATATTGTTTACGAATCTGGCTGATGGTCGCCTACCACTGCCTGACCCTGAGACATTATTATTCTTTGCGTTGCTCTCAGAATTAACGAAAACATTATTGGGGATTGTAGAATGGAAGCGACCATGCAGGCCCACGTTCCCTAGGCCAGAGCCATATTCCATCTTATCAAGATTCACAGAGTTTCCCGACTTGAGCCCAATCCTACCACCAATTACTGGCCTACTATTTCCCACAACATGAGGATACTGAAACCCAGCGGAGGAGGAGGAGCTAGAGGAGGAAGGTGAAATTGCATGACTATGAAAATGATGGTGGTGGTGTGCATGAGGATGATGATATTGTTGAGGAGGGGGTGGAGCGTGTGGTAGCTGATGATAAATTTGTGTAGACGAGGCCGACGGACCAACTACATTTCTGAAATTTGAGACACTATTCGATTTCGCGTAGAATTTGTCTTTATCCGTTACACTGTATCTCCTATCACCAGCCAATGAGTGTGGACGGGTTTTACTGCTGCTGCTATTATGAATCAAAATGCTAGAACTGTGGCTACCACTATTAAAGTTGGAAGATACATCCCCCGCACTAGCGCCTGGCACAGGAGCTGAGGACTGTCTCCCAATCTGCCCTAGACTAACTTGGCTCCTTGCCCTAAATGCCATGGAGCCTCCTCCCAGGGGGGATGAGGCCAACGTAGAGAAGGAAACATCGCGAGGGATAGACTTACCCGGAACAGTCTGACGATAATCGGGTCCAGCTCCTCCCACGGTTCGTCCATTCCGACTTTGTCCCTTGAGGAGGACCTTCTCTTCTGGTGGGATTTGTGGCAACACAGGGAACTGCGGCTTAATGTTGCCATTAGCTTGAGGAGGTGATGAGGACGAAGAAGTTGAGGGAATTTGGGCACCTTCATGTTGCGTAGGTAGTACAGAAGAGGAATGTGCAATGAGGGACTGTCCTTGGTAGATTTTGTTGGCACCCCCACCAGCCACAACAGGATCGTGACCTTGTTGTTGCTCATTTGAACTAGATTTGACTGAGTTTAGCTGCGGAATCTTCGCCACGGGAGAGAGCGCCCCGTTTGGTTCCGATTTTTTAGGGAGTGAAGCTATAAAGTCGGGGGTTGCAAAACCCCTAGAATCTATTAAACTTGGCTGGCTTGGCCCACACAACACATAACAACAGTTTTGACAAACATTTCCGTGAGAGAATGGGTTTTTGGCGTTTGCTCTCCCGAAAAGGCCTTTGATCTGCGTAAAAAATTAAATAAATAAAATACTAGTCTCAGGAACGTTTCTAATTATTTTTAAAAAATTCTATTTACGTCTTCGTTGGTAGTTTGCTCCACAGCAATAAGATATGTATGAAATCCAGTCAGTCCTATCACAGTCCACATTCCAAAGAAGCTAATTAGGATGACAACGGCGCTACTTGGAGACTCTTGAAGAGCCATCAGGAAATTACCCTTATCTTTTGAAACTGTAGTTTTGATTGCGACACAAAATCCAATTAAATACAATTATTATCCTAAAGAATTGTTTTTGAGAAATTATATATATTTTAAGTATATCTAAAACTTACGCATGGCAAGATGACCAATCGAACATGACAAAACAAAAACTGCCAAGAAACTCAGGGAAACTATGAATGTGTAAAAGCTCCGGTAATTCCTTTTCCCTGTTACAGAAATGAAAATATTATTAGAATTATCCAGTATTGGTATTGTGTGCATAAGTAATAATTATTTTATTGAAATTGTTGACTTAACCAACCTATGCAATTTCCCAGAAAAGGGCAGTGATGGTCAAAGCGATCTACGCAGTTATCTTTTAAATTTTAATGAAATTTAAAAATTAAATTCATTTTTTTGGATTTTATAGTTTTTTCATCTTGTTTAATTGCTCTACTTTACCACAAACGCCGCAATGCGAAGCTCTCGGCGGTCGAAACATTTTGCAAGTGAAGCAGTACTTGGATTTGATGACCTGTCCATTGACAAGAATATCTTTGGTCCTAGGAGGAGGTCTAAAATTGGTGCTGTAGTAGCTTTTCTCCAAGTGGTCAGCTTCTTGCTGCGTAGCTCTTGGCAAAATCCCAGGATCGGAGAAACTCGTTTTGACCATATTTACAATTACGCTAACGAATAGCATTGAGCCGACGATAGGGATCACTATGGTGAGGCGCTCCGTTAGAAACGGTGCACTGCAAAGTCCAAAATAAATCATCGAATGTGCTACTTATTTAACTTGAATGAATAATCAAGACAATAATGATTATGATTTAGTTGACTTACTCAAAAACTATGAAGAGCGTAAACGTGAGAAGTATAAGCGCAAAACTAAGGACACAAAAACGAATACTGGGCGCAGTAATGACGCGTCCATCACAATAAAAGCGGTTTTTCCCCGGAAAGAACTCCCACTTCCGGCGTAGTCTTGTATTCTCTCGTCTCGGGATAACGAGGTCATCATCGTCCTCACTAGCCTCTACATTAACAACACGAGGTAGCAACGGAGGGTTGCTATGATTAAGGTTTGGAACTACATTCACTCGGGACACGCTTACAGTAGTAGTTGGTTGCGTGGTCACTACCACTCCAATTTCAGGATCATTTTCTTGGGACTGTGGATTTTGTTCTTTCTGAGGAGAAGAAGGAGGAGTGGTGAGACTCCCCTCCCCTTTGTCTCCTTCCATTTCTGCTACCTTTCCTTCCTATCAAAAACGGCGAAACTGACATGACCTGAGCATTGACCTTACTAGCTTTCTGATCAAGGCTTAGTCGCCGTTACGCCATTGGTAGCGTACATTATGATTATGTTTTTTGTTGCTGGTCAATAAATTAATAAAGGAAATATCGAAGAAAAGTCGAAGTTGTATCTGGAATGGAACTTGACTCGAAGACCTTATATCCCGGAACGGTTTTCCAGCAGCAGCATACTTCAAATAAATTACACTCCACATCAATTTCCTATAATTCTCTAATTACATACTTAATTGAATTAAGAATTCACTGTTAAACTTTAGTGGATTGGGGGAGAGGTTAAAGGCACTCAGAACAACTCATTGGACATTCATTGGAATTCTTGGAATGCGACTTCATTTCCTCCTTTCAAAGTAAACAAAAGCAGATATTTT
The DNA here is from genome assembly GCA_036850885.1 of Lepidocyrtinus dapeste. Lineage (NCBI taxonomy): Eukaryota > Metazoa > Arthropoda > Collembola > Entomobryomorpha > Entomobryidae > Lepidocyrtinus > Lepidocyrtinus dapeste. Next base: position 7,043 of record JAANSQ010002294.1, on the reverse strand, counting down.
TTACACACTGNATAAGCAATCCCGTTCCCAATCCATGACGAAAGTCCAGAAGATCCTTGAGGTAATTACACTTTCTTATTTACTGCAAAGAAACAGATAAACAAACAATACATTATTATGACATGACTCTGACTCAAGTCCAAAATTTTGCGAATTTTTTGCATAAGATGAAGAAAATGTAGTACTCCTATCAGAAAACCATTTAAACATTTGCCTAAAATATGTATTTACGCAAGAACGCAACGCAATAAAAAGAGTAGGTCTGGTCTATCTCTGCCTCTGCGTTTTGCAATTTTTTTTCTTGGAACTTAAACAACTGCACATTATGCAGATGCCAAAAAAGACCATAAAAAGAGTAAGACACACATGTCATTATTCATCACTATAAATAGCGATCGCAAAGACAAGTGAACTAAATGAACTACAAAAAACTCGACCACAAAACTGGGGGAAAAAATTATTCATCACTATAAATAGCGATTGCAAACACAAGTGAACTAAATGAACTACAAAAAACTCGACCACAAAACTGGGGGAAAAAATTAAAAATGTGATTCATTATAACGACATCGGAATCTGTCTTTGCCTCTTTTAGGAAACAAGTCTAGGGAGAAAACAGAAAAGTTTGCGGATATCCAGTTCATCAGAAAGTTTTAATGAGATTGACAAGTATATGAAAGAAAGAAGCGAAAATCGTAAATTTATCTCTATCACTTTCCCCCAATGGGATTTAATCTTGACCTACTACCTCGTCACTTGATCTTGAAAATAATGAATTCAAAATTTCAATTTGGGACAAGGTGAAAAATCAAAACATTGAAATATTGAATTACGCTCAACTTTCCGCTTCAAAAATACGGCCTTGGGTAGTTGGATTAGATATATCTATTTGGAAATCTACACGTTTTACTTTTCATTTTTTATTTTCTCGACCTTGTCTCGGTCTATCCGAAAGATCAGACTAGAACAAAGACGCCACACACACAACGACACAACCACAACCGAAGAAAGAGTCAATCTGGCTTTTAAATTTTAAAGCTTCAAATTTAAAATTCAAAACCTTACTAGAACCAGCACCAGAGAGAAAATCTACATGGATTAAATTTTAAACATCAAATTCATACAGAACACAACTACCAAACACATTAAAATCTGCTTTGGTACCATTAAACTTTAATTAGTTTAGCTTCTCTATGTACCACACAAAGTACAACTCTACTACACAAACATAATTAAAATCGTTTGGCCACTTGAAAAAAAACTTATTAAGAAGCTTAATGTTAATGCCAATGTGCTAACTTAAAGCCATTTTTTTTGCTGAAGTACTTGTGATGTTAATGCTCTTTTGCCATTTTATGGCTTTACGATGGTCTTTTATTCTTGTACCTTGTATAACTACATCAACATAATTAAATGCTTATCTTGATTATGTGACGTACCTAAACCCATCTTAATCACACTAGTTTTTTTTAACAGTATGGCTATAGTTTACGCTTATACGCTGGTCGGTTGACTTAATTCTAAAAAGTATTTTGAAAATCTTGACTTAATCCTTGCCATTTGCCCCAACTACAATTGCCAGTAAAGCACGCTTACTGCTTACCATATTTTTCTATTAAATCCTATATAACGTCCGTCCTCACATTACAATAGTTTCAATTCAACTTGAATTCTTCATCAGATCTATATGCTCTGCCTTTTAAATGTATTTATATTACACTCTCATTAAAAAAAGATACTCACGAGGAGCAGCTAAGCTGTAGTGAGTCGAGTCGTCATCAAATAAAAAAAATGTGGTTTGGTTTGTTTTAGATATTACTAGAGTAGAAAATGTGGTGAGGCATGATTATCATATAGCGATATTGATAATTACTTTAATGGTAGCACAAGAGCAAATGGTCATTTTCCTTATGCGATGCTAATGCAGTAGTAGATATATCAACTCTAATTTTTTTTCAAGTTTACTTTTCCTTTTCACATGTAATTTCGCACTGACACTACCGTCGTTACTGAAACTCTGACTAATTTTGCGAGACTCTTAAGCGCACAGAAGAGTGAGCAAAGCAGAACAGGAAAACAAAAAAAAAATTAAGTTTACGATTATGATGATACGGTACGGTACATACACGACTTCACGATTCACAACAATCAAGCAAAATACATTAAATTTTTTTCGCCAATAAACGTACCCGAGATGAGATGGAGTTGTAGGATTTTGTGGGATTTTGTAGGATTTGTTTTGTTGGATATGAGATTATTGAGGTGGTTGGAATGAGAAAAAATACACTTTTTCATTTTATTCTACCTAACCCATCCATGTCTCGAGACAGTTGAGTGTGGTTTGCTAGGTATTTGTTTAGAGGAACAATATTATTGCCTTGATGTTGTTCTTTAAGAGCGCACCTGATTCTTTTCCCGATCATTATTGCAAAGTGGATGGATAGTACGGTGATCAACTTGAAATACTTGAATAGTTTACGTTCACGCAGATCAGGATGATGACTTGACTGACTAATAGAAAAACACCTTGATTCGCTCGCACCCACAAAACCTCGAGCATGACCATATCTTCTTAGGGAAGACAGGTTTTAAAGCCTATTTGCTTTGCTCTATTTGTATTGCGTCGTGTTGCTGGTCGTCTTATAAAATGCGATAGATAATGGATATATGAGGGGAGGATACAAGAGCAAATGCATGAATGACATTTTTTTACATGACCAGGGAGTATGTAAAAGAATTGAGGAACCACAGCACAAAAAAAACCGGGTCCAGTGCAATGCAATAGTGGTTGGAGATTGGAAAAGCACTGTCCGTACCCTACAGCACATTTACTTCTGTTTGTTAGTATGAAACAGCTGGGACTAGATGAGCCAGGTGACATGACATTTGGGCTCATGTCAAAGTTATCCAGTGTGGAATTATAGTGATTTGTGATTATAGTGTAGTTTAGCTGAATTAATAATTTAGAATCCTTAGGTTTTTTTTTTTTAATTTGATAAATAAGATGGCTGCACCGGTAGCAATCCAGTTAGCCGGTGCTAGGGAAATGGTAAATGCAGGTGGAGGGGCTCCAAAGTCCCCCACTTCGGCAGTGTCCCCAGCTTCACCAACAGCGCCCAAAACTCCTTCCCCTTATGTTCATTTGAATGTGAGAGAGACGTTCGAGACTTATGGATTGGAACAAACCAAGGAAATTTCGAGGAGGGTTAATTTCGAAATTGAGAAAAAACGGGAGGAGCTGAGAACTCTTGTTGGGTAATAATAGTTTGTTTATGAATTGTAAATAAACTTAATTAGACAATCGGTGGTAAAGTTTTTATTGTTTGACTTAACTAGGGAAAGATATCGGGATTTGATTGATGCAGCAGACACGATCGCTCTAATGAGCACCAGCTCCTCAACAATTTTCCAGAAACTGGGCACTCTCCGACAGCGTATGAGCACGTTACCAACTCAACTCACTGGCGCTTCGAAAATCCCTTCCGGGTTGAAGGAGTCCAGTTCATCCAATATCGATGGGTATGACATGACTGGAAACTTAACCTCTCTGAGTCTTTTAAAAGGCAAAACTATTAGTTTTGAGATTTCGTGTTAATAAATTCTTCCTTTTTAGGGCTTTGGGCAAAGAGGAGTTGGAACTTGCGTTCGAGCTGAAACTATCCCTTGAGGCTCCACGCGTAGTTCAAAAGTACATTGATGAGACGCGAATGATCTCGGCGACTCATCTATCTCTCCTTTACGACCGAAGCTTATGTCAGAGTGACAGACCCTACAAGTGGATGTTCTTATCGAACTCTGGGAAAGATCCAAAAGAAACCAAATTGTCCATTGTGAATTCCATTGTGAAAGCGTGTGATGACATGATGGCTGACTTTGCAACACCTTCAGAGGTTGACAGAAAATCACTACCCTCTAATTTTATTCTCAAAATCTAAAATCTCTAAGAAAACTATTTTCCTTATGCAGAAATTAGCAGAATGTATCGCGTGCAAACAAGTTCTGAGTAATCGCACTTGTGGTGAAATAATTACGGAATTGCTTTCAAAGCGAATCCATCTATCCGGGGTTATCCTAGAGCAGCAGCAGTCTACCGAAACGTCCAAGGAATTTGTAGAGAGTGTTGCCTCCACTTTAAATGCTCTTTACGTAATGTTTATCGGTATTGGAAACAATCCTCAATTCGATAGAATATTCTTAATCTTACTTGATTTACCTTTGCGTTTCATTTCACGCTATTTTTGATTAACAGATGGACAATCATATAACAATGCAGCAAAGGAAATGCGCCGACCTAAAGTATCCATGAGCTCCTTCGGAATCAAATACAGTCCAAAAGTTGTGGAGCAGTTTAACAAAGATAGTGTCCACATTGAAGACGCCCCTAGGGCTGGGCAACTTGCTCAATTACTCCTAACCTCGTATGTCACCCCGTTGAAGACTAGATTACGCGAGGCATTCGACAAGAAGCAATATTTATTGAAGCAACAGTCCTTCAAAGAGCTTAGCGAGTATCAGACAGCCACAACTAATGTGCTGAAAGAGAAAACGGAAGATTTGATGAGAATCGTCTTGGGAACCTCCAAGTCACTTTGGATGGAAGCCTTCTATCCAGTCTTTCAGTTGAAGGCGGAACAAGTTGCAGAGTTGAAGGCCAGCACTATTTTCAAATATTTGAGTCAGGAGGGATTCCCAACTTACAAAAAGTAAAAAAAAATATTGATTTAATCATGCAAGGTCTCAGGTGCTTGACCTATAACTATAACAATATTTTATTTCATTTGTATCCAGGATAGATGACGACTTTGATCTAGTCTCTCACATTTGGCGGTCATCCATCTCCAAGATGAGTAATAATCATCAGACATCATTCAGCACTCCCAAAGACGTGGATTTAAAGTTAAAGTGTATGTCGCCACAGATCGCAGACATTTGTTCCGAGCTGGAGGAAAGATTTCAACACTTCCTTAAGGACTTCCAGATCCTGGGAGACTTCACTTTGAAGAGATACATTTCATTTAGGATTCTCGAGGAGTGGAAGCACTTCCTTGACTCTACTCTGCAACAATCGCCTAGTTTATTCCTTGGTAGACTGGTCACAGCGATAATTGACCTTTGTCCTACACTCTGGAAACTAATGGATGTTAAGGACGGCACCGACCTTCGAGCTAGGCTCAACTTAGTAAGTGAGCAGTGCTGGACCATTTGGTCCTCCGAAGTGGCGGAGAAATTTGCTTCTAATTTATCCCAAACCATGGCAACCTTGGAAAACCACCATGTGGCTGCTTTCATGCCAGTCGCGGAAGAGTACAATCCCGAAGGAGAAGACAGTGTAAAACCCTCCATCCGTGTTCCACTCCAAATATCCCATTACCTCCATTCGAATCTGTACGCATTGTGCCATGACTTGGCCAGAGCCGGTCCCCAATCCATTCCAAAGAAAGTGAGGGAGACTTTTAGGCAAAGCATTGGCACCCACATCATTTCTCTTTATCAGAAGGTCATTGACAAGCCCGGAAATAGTATAGCACCTCAAGTTGCGATCCAGCTCATTTTCGACATCAAGTTCTGTCAATGGTTTCATCTACAACTTAAGGATTTGGCGGACCCCGTAATTAAATTCTTGCAAAATGTGATTGATCCTTTTGACCTGGATATTGTGAATCCCAGGCTGAAGGCAAATTTAAAGCGGTTTTTGTTCGAGACTCATGTAAGTTTTAATTTGTTTAAGTTAAATTTTGCGTGAGAATATACATTTACCTTTGCTAATTAAAATAATTTATTTTTTATATAGCTCACGTTTGGGTCTACTCTTCTCTGAAGAGAGTCACAGTTTCATCGCACAAAATTTCAAGACAAAAATGAACATGAGTTTCCCAATTTCGAACGCTTTAATTACCACCCCACTGCCACTTTTGCCAGTGTAAAGTTCAATTAAATTTTAAATTTTACAGCGAGTGCAAACTGTCCTACAATTTATTCAGCAAATAAAAATAAAACTTTTTCTTAAAAACTTTCAGTTATCCTATTTTTTTAGAAATGGAAAACGCGGCATTTAAAAAATATATAATTAGGTTTAGCACAGTTTTAAAAGATTGCATTCAGTTATATATTATAGATGTTTTAGCACTTTTAGTTCAATCATAAACGTTCTCATATAGTTATTCCGCTTTCTTTTCGTCGTAAGTTACCACACCTTTTGTAATCATCTCTGGAATTTCAACGGCGAGCCATGGTCCCAGCTAGAAAATAAACATATCTCAAGAACTCTTGGCTAATTGTTAGTTAACTAAATTCAAAATACAATTGAACTTACGCCTAAAGCCATGGCGTGAGCTATACCAAATTTCGGTACATTTTTTGCCCATAACGGTTTAAAGTGATCTGTCAAACAGATTTTACCACCCCGGTACATTTTAGCAGTTTTTCCATCTAATTCGGGCAAGGCTATTTCAGGAGCAGTGGTCGGATATGTTACAGGAATCTGGAGAAAATGAATTTTAAAAAATATCCCTTTAAATTGTCATGCGAAATTTGATTCTATCAAAAAATTGAAAAATATTCAGCACAAGATAACTTACGTCAAATTCTACGTCGAACTCATATTTTAGCAAATCCTGTACATGCCAGCATTTTCCGAACCATCTTGTTCCTTCCTTATTGGACTCCAGGCGGAACCAGTCGTTTCCTGCTGCTTTGTTGTTTTCGACATACTGAATAATTACAAGAGAAGAAATTAAATTTAATCAACCAACTTTAGTAGTACATGTTGTCGTAGTAAAAGTAAAAAATACAGATAACTTGCCTTAATAAGCGCTTGATACTCTTCCTTTAGCCTTTGAACCCAAAGTTTAGGATCATCCTTCGGACCAGCCCTTGTTTTTAAAAGTGGGATACCACTCAAGGTCTTCCTGGTAGCTTCATCAACCATTTTTGAATTCTCTAGAAACCCTAACAACACGAACACAACTTAATGCAATTTTCCCACTCCGCTAAAGCCTGTTACTTTGATTTTTGAAGATATTTAACCCGAATTTAATAGTATC
>JAANSQ010002293.1:0-12361 GCA_036850885.1 Lepidocyrtinus dapeste | reverse complement strand
TCTAATTGTCCATTAGTACCCTGTCACCAGTAATTTTTAAAAATAAGTGCCCAGCAAAGAAGAAAAAAAGAAACATTTTATCGTTCCAGGCTAGTTGTCATCTATGCAATTATTGTGCACCTTGTACCAATAAGTAAAATTTTGAATTTCCCCCTTAATATTTAAAATCTTGGCATTCATCACGTAATAAATTAATCCCTAGGTGTTGCTAGATCAGATCATTTAAACTATTTTTCGTGCGATGCAAACACCACTGAACTCAGCAGAGAATATCGTGTCAAAGACATTATACATAATATACGATTACAGACATGGACTAGACTGCGATATTATGCCGAAAGATAATGATGACAAATGAGCCGGAAAGACAGCAAGGATCACCACTGATTTTTAACACAGCCAAGGCACATTTCACAAGAAAAAGTTGAGCACAAAGGACAGGTGCCATTTTTCCTGATAATAATGATGATGATGGACGCAATTTAAGAAGCTCATAATCGCAGTGGGAGCGCGTTGTTTGTTGCCCTTTGCATTAAATTACTTTCGTGATCTAAAATATTTAGATCAGAAGCGTATATTAAACATGCTGTTTCCGTCAAAACGTGTTTATTCATACTTTTAAATGGCATATTTTTATGCTCTTGGCCGTGAAATGCTTAGCAGTGTTGGTTATGCAAGCTCTTGTTTCTACTAGTCATGATCTTTCATTCCAGGCGATTCAAACAAAAATGAGAGACATTTGCATGCAAAAGAAGGCATTCATTTTGAGCAAGATAGCGTTAATTTTCTGTCATGGTTCATCAAGGCAATAAAGGTGAGAATTCGGTGCATTGGCCACATCATGACCAAGACTGCGTTTACAAGGAACCTTTTGTGAGTGTTCCAGTCCGTGTAATTTTCTTCAATTTTCATTCCTATAAAAAACGAGTAGATTGTTGACTCTAACTTTTTATATGATAAACCTTACCCATTTTCATTTGACGCATATTTTTTTGGCGTTTAAAATTTTTGAAAATTCCTATAAAAATATCGTACCGAAGCGTTCTGAAACCGACAACGAACAAATGTCTGTATGCGTACAGCACCAGTTTTTTTGTTAAAAAATAAAGGTGATGATCACGATGACTGTGAAGATTCAGATGGGTATTCTCCCACGCCTTCCTTCCACAGCTCCCATCATCATCACCTTACCGTAGTTTTGCTGCTGGTGACTAGTGGACCAAAACTAATTTTTTGTGTGGATGGTGGCCATGGTGACTTCAACGACGATGATGCGTATTAAAAGGAGTAGTGTCAGCAGGGAGTCGGTGTTCACAACATTTTATCATCGTCTTATGATTAGGAAGCATTACTTTGAAAAAATAACCATGAATATGATGATGATGTGGCACCTAATCAGTCATCCAAACCGTGAGTTTACGTAAGTAAATGAAAAAGTCAAATACATATATATTCGAAATTCCTTCACCCCTTTTCCTTCCACCAAGAAAATGTATAAAACCCCAGGTACGGTCTAAAGGTGCTCTCTCTTTTCATTTTGTATTGCTGTTATGCTGTATTGTTATGCTGTATTGTAAATTTCAGTTGAAGCAGCAAAAAATTTAGATCCCGGTCCCACCAGAAGCATAAAAATGAAGTTTGATCATCCTATATCTTGTAGCTTTTTTTGTGTCATTGCGAGAACAAAAACTTACGATGATGTGCGTAATTGTTTTGGTTGTATTAGAGGCTTTTTTGATCCTTTGTACCGTTTTGCAAGAGGTTTGGTAAAAATCGCGGAAGCAAAAGCCCTTTGGTGCAATTCGTCCAACTAGCAAGATATGTAACGTCATGAGTTATATTGATGGCAACGACTAGTACTAGTTAATAAAATTTAATGATAGGTTTTGAGAAAATGGTTATAAAATTAATTCGATGAACATATTCACTGATCTTGCTTCGTTTTTCACCATTTTAAATTTGTCTGGAGCCGCGCCGCGTCGGTATACTCAGAAATTCATTCGCTAATCACATACCTAACAATCGATGTGAGTAGCCATAAAAAATATGCTGGGAATGCCTCCCACTTTTTGCACCTTTTGTAATATTTTAATGGTGCAATAATTAAACCTTTCTCGTGTTGTATAGCTGTAAAACGTTTCCAGTTGATTAATTTTCCCTAAGTAGCTCTTCAGCTTCAAAAATATTTGGTTGTAGACTTTACTTACTGAGTGAAAATATATGTTGATTTACTTCAAGGCAAAAGGTAAATCAACTACCAGTACGTTCCAAAATGGATAATATTTGCATTTTCGTGCTATGTAGCCTTAACTTCTGCAAATTACTAATTTTTTAAACCAGTAAAATTGTAAATTGTGTAACTGACTGAAATACCTTTTCAAATCACGAACAAATCCGTGAAATCCGGAATTCCAAATAAATTTGACTTGTTTGTACGTGTAACCAACTAAACGTCAATTTTTTATGTTAAACTAAGTCTGTATCATAAATGATTATCATCATATGATTTCCCATGTTTCATTTCATAACTATGGCTTTTTATTTCATTTTAATATGTCAATATTTAAAAATTTGGCGACCAAAAAACGAATTCATGTCAAAATTCATTTTTTCTAAATCGTGAAAATTTTCTCCCAATCTCGAAGATCAAAACAGTGAAAAATTTTGTTGAGGAAGGGGTATCAGGATATTGATTGTATGACGTTATCTAGAAGTCTTTAGCCACTTGTGAGAGGAATTATTAGGAAATCCAAGAAAGGCTTGCTATAAAATAAATAAAATCCAGTGAGAGAGTTACAGAAGAATCAACAAAAATTTCAAAAAATCCTTGCTGCAACTCAGGCGTCAAAGTTAGCAGATTCAAATTATCAAAATTTCACGGTTTACGTAGGATTACAGAAATGACAAAAAGGACAAAAAAACTTGCTGAATATACTCTCTCTTGTTATAATAAAAATATAAAAATGATTTTTTGGTTTCCTTCAGAATGATTCTGTACTCTTTCTCTTGTTGCATGGAGGAATTTGAATGTTTGTTATTCATTTTAAACCTACACATTGGTTTTTCAAATTTTAAAAAGGTCCTAGCTGTAAATATGTTGGAAAGGTTGCATTTTGGACAATAATTAAAGTGAAGGACACTTTTTTTGTAAGGTTGTTAGACCTCCACAAGATTCATTTACGTTTTAAACAATTTTTGAAGGGATGATTGCTAGCCTAATCGTTCAGTTTTAGTGCTGCAACCAGATAATATATATCGGAAAATTTCCGATATTTCCGATCTATTCATTTACGTTTTAAACAATTTTTGAAGGGATGATTGCTAGCCTAATCGTTCAGTTTGTCCCTGAATACATTGGGGTAGTAGTTAGACAGAGCAGCATAATGTTATGTGTTTTGCAATCCGTCCACGTACCTATTAGCAAAGATGGTAAGAGTTAATGATAGGGTTAGCACTTAACATTCACCATGAAATGTCCAGAGACCATGTATTATGCTTTCCAGCAAGAAAAAAATGTTAAATGCGTAAAATATTCCTTCCAAGTCGCTTGAGTTTGTTTTAACCCATTCAAAAAATCTATTTTAAAGGTTCTTTTACAGTCATCGTGAAAAGCCCTGCAGTGCAAAACGATAATTCTTTCATTTGTTAAGAAACTAGGCGAGGTATTTATGTATTTACATGACTTCCCACGAGATCATTTTGACCATAAAAAATATTTCATGAATGAGAGGACAAAGAAAATCCAACTTTTTTTAAGTACCTACATATTTTTTGTTCTGCGTGTACTCTAATTACCACCTCCATTGCTGTTCTTACTACTTAAGCATACCTGGATTAGTTCCATTCGACTACAAAATTATGAATGAATGACGGAATGAATGAACTAAAAGAGTTTGTTTGTCAGATGTGGGGGGGCATTCTTATGCGTTCATTCAAAACTACACAGAACTTGTCCAGAATGAATTTTTGTACCAGTTTTTATTACATTTAGGCATAGTAAAGTATACGTCAGAACCGGACAAATTTTATTTTAATTGATCCACATATTAAATAAAATGCTAAATATGTGAATCATGGCGTTATATCGGTTATTACTTGTTAAGATGAGACCGGCTAACATGAGATTTATATTATTTTTATCATGTACTCTGCGTTTGCCTAACTAATAGAACATGATGGAACGATATGATATAGTATCAAAGATTCAGCAAATTTAAGTTTAAAAAAGGAAGCGCTGCTTTCACTTTACTTACATTATAGAGCATTCAAGTCCAATTAAAATCGTAGATGTACACTTTAGTAAAATAAGCCATACATAAATAAATAAAATGAAGACAGGTGGGGTTACATTATCGCCTCCACAAGTTAAACGGACAACGACCGAAACCGTATCAAACGAGTCCTTAGGCATTCTTTCCTTTTCAGAGAAAATAAGAATAGCGCAAACTGTTTTATTTTCTGCACTAAACTCTTAAAAATATATTGATGACCATACAACCGTGCATTTGATTATTGTCTTGTTTCGTCACGGCAGTTTGCTTGTTTTTGTTGTTGTTCTTCGTGGTCGTGCGCTTTTGTTTCACTGATGGCCTGGCTTGCCCTCCTGCCCACGAACCATGGCTGATGATAGTGACTTTAAAGAAAATTGAAAATTTTAGCTCATCTGCTGTGGTTTCTTCCTCTTTTTTATTCTGGCTCAATGACGATGCTCTTTTTTTAAGCAAACTGAATACACTTAAGCATCACCATCATTTTTGTGCTTCTTTAATTATACACGAAAAAATTTTATTGTGGATGGGTTTGTCGATATGCATATTTCTTTTTGTAGCATTTTGATAAGAATTTCAAGACCTTTAAATTTCAACCTAGAAGGAAATTCCACTTTGTTTCTACTCGTTGCGCTCCGAAGTAGTCAATCGAGCGTTTTGGGTTTAACATCTGCCACTTGTCTTACATGTTTTTATTTCATATTGTCCTCAATACAATGCTAGAATCATACTAGAGTTAAACTTACTCCCAGCCTGAAGAACCTGCAACTCTTTATTTGCACAAACGCTAATTTTCATTCTTCCATGCGAATATTATGTACCCCACATAGCAAAAATCGGTTCAAGATGCAATCTCTTTTGTCCTGCACGTTTGGAAATGATAAAAGTAAGAAGACACGAGACAAAAACCTAGCCATGGTGTACCCCGATAGTTATCAAATCACCGATTTAAGAAGGATTAACGTGTCGAGTGAAATCAGAAGGATGCTGATGGGCGATGCCCTCTTCCTTCATTCATCCATGCGTGCGTGGTGCTTTTATTGTGCAGAAACAAATCTAACGAGTTAAGGAGACAATACAAGTCAGACATTTTTTCAGCAACGCTTTGTGGCCATTCAGGTTGAGTGGTGCAGTGACTCCTTCCATTTTTCAAAAGAGGAATACACGTCAGCAAATAGAAAAATTTGAACAATTTATGCTTGATGAATTTTTTCTGGTCGTCTTTTTCTCATCTTATTCTTGTTTAAAAGCTATTTTGTTGATTATTACCAGAGCAACGCCAATTCTCTCGTTTTTTTTGAGGGAAATGCATTGAATTTTCAATACTTGGGTACATAAATAATTGCAACAATAAAAATGAAACCGCTGTCATCGCTGTAATTTCTTGAAATGATGACGATGATGACAAGAAAGAATTATAAAGTGATATGGTGATGTGATGACGATAATTTGATCAAGTTCACTGGTTGGTTGAGCTTTCAGTAATTCTTGGTTTTGCAGCAATCAGCAAGTAGTATACATGCTCGCTCACCAACAACTAGTTACGGTATATAAACACCCGAACGACGCTGCATATCAGCGTAGTATGTTCAAAATAGATGATGCTGTCAAGTACCGTACCAGCGCTTGCTAGCGCTTGTAACCATTTGAATTTATTCAGAGATCTAAAGTTGGAACTTCCTCCACAGCACAGAAGATAATTGTGTCCCTCCTTTAGAAGAGTAATGTAAAAGGGCAATATTTCTTCTAGGAAATAGACTTTCTTTCAGACACTTTTTATTCACAAATTTGGTACCATGCAATGTAGATATTAAAAAACACTCTCCAATTGACTTGCCAAGGCCTATATCCAATATATTACAGAGTTAAATTTAGTTTAGTCCGTGTATATCTTGCTGATTTGTATCGAAGTAAGCTTTGCGAATATAAAAGATAAGAATAATACATATTGATATTTTCCTCATACTTTCCAATAATTACACCATGTTTTTAAAAAGTAACGCTGTAACCAACTTGAATCATTTAATGGAGTCATCCATCCAGATCCAGTGAGAGGGAGTGAATTCGAGAGGAAAGATCAAGCCCTAGAGAGTAAAATGTCGATAGTAGGTTTAAAAAGCGTATGGCTAGAAAGCCACGCACAGACATAAAAGCTAGTCAGAGCGGAAGAAGGACCAGCAACAATGTCATGTTTCTAATCCTTTCTTTTTACCTGCAATCCTTCATCACTTAGGTCTGGCAAGATTTGGTCATGACCGCAAAAAAGAGAGTAAGTCGAGCATTAACAATTATCCGTAGCGTAAGTAAGTGCGCTCCTGTAATCATGCCTCCTGAGTCCATTTTTAGAGAGAAGCTTTTGTGAAAATTTTGCAGGAAGGATGATAATAAATGAAAGAGGTGGAAGCTCTGCAGACTGCAAGCATTCTAAATATCCTTTCCAAGCATGACGAAATTTATGCCAAGACTTATCGTTTGTCTTAATAGGAAGCTTTAACAAAGTGTACACCAGCTCCTGTTCCTGTTACAAGAAGCTAAAAGGCAGAAGTATCTTGTAATAAAAAAAGGAGTAAACGCTTCAGAGAACGTGCTGCGGTTTATTCACTTCATCGGATTTGATCATGTCGTTTAAGGTGTTCCGCTAGGTGATGGACTACAGTTAAAAAGACGAACGTGAAAAAAGACGGCGACGCTGGGCTGGGGAAGTACTCCAAAATATATTTTCACCTGTTCATTTTACATAGTTAAAGGAAAGGACGAAGCTTATCGTAAAAAGAACATACCGCATGAAAATTTACATGCGATGGCAAATTGTTTTCTGTACCTTGGAAATAAGTATACAAAACATTTTTCTTTTGAAACGTTAAAACAAGCCATAAGAGTACAAATGACAAACAAATTCAAATCTATGTGTCAGGAAAGTTTTAAAAATATAGTGTAATTGAATCGCAAATACCATAGTAATTACTCAAATAATATACCCTTGAGTATTTAATTATTTTATACCTGCATATTATAAACTATCGGTGAGATTCGTCGGAGGGATTAATTTCAAATCATGACATTCATATTGTATTTTTCGTCTCCTTGGTACATGTAGGTACATATTGTAAGTACATATTTGGTATTATTGGGAATTGGGAAGTACTCTACGAGGGAGATAAATATTCTTGAGGGTTACAAAAGTTTACTTTGTGGTGACATTACTGAATCGTGGCCACCTGCAAATAAATGAGATTGGAATTTCAGGGACGTGTTGACGCCACGTCTTTTAACTATTAAAAACTAACCTGGGGACAACTACGTATAAACTCATTCGTAGGAAAGAAAGTTTTCGGTATTAGTGCGTAAAAATTCTTTGAACATCCAACTATATACACCCCCTCCAAGCTAACTTTAGTAATTGTTTTAAAAATTCATGAATTTCGAATATACATGGGCCTTGCCCATGTATTTTTTTTATAAATTTTTTGAAAAAGTAATGACCATAAACGTCTGTGTTTTTTGTGAAGTGACTGATTTCGCATTTTAATTAAGCGCTTAGCAAAGGGAACACTTCTTTTATTGTGGACCAGCGTAAATAATAGCTTAAAGTTATATATGATCGTCCCTACTTCCGAGTCATTTTCTTCGTCAGGTGAAGGTATTTTGTTTCAAGCAACGAACTTCTAACAAATGAAAATGAGACATTAAAATGCCTAAATGCGACTAATGACAACTTGTACCTTGCTAAGATTTTGGCCGTTTTTTGTCCTTTCCTCACTTCAGCATGATAATCATTGCA
The DNA here is from genome assembly GCA_036850885.1 of Lepidocyrtinus dapeste. Taxonomy (NCBI): domain Eukaryota; kingdom Metazoa; phylum Arthropoda; class Collembola; order Entomobryomorpha; family Entomobryidae; genus Lepidocyrtinus; species Lepidocyrtinus dapeste. The sequence continues at coordinate 4,312 of JAANSQ010002293.1, read as the reverse complement.
TCAAATGAAATAGAGTAAGATGCTTACATATTTTTAAGAAAAATATTTATCTAAAAGTTTAATGACTTTTTTTGAAACGAGCAGTGCAGTCCTGTCCTCATTTATTATTAGTCATTTTTTCGTTGATGTGTGAGGAATAGAATGCTTCCTGAATTTTAATTTTCCTTGTGATTAGACAATTGACAGAAAAATGTTGGATGGTGATGATGTTGAATAAAGCAACAGTGTTATGTTTGAACAAAACTTGCCACCACTATGGTTCTCTTTAAAATGCTTCGGGTTTGTTTAATATATTTTCCACGGACATGATGTAATGAAAACAGGTAAAAGTCCGCAACCCAAAACATTAAAATATGTTTGTAACGCAGTAAGGATTAGAAGGGAAAACAAAATATTAAAGACGAGATATTAGTAAGTTGTGAAGGAATCATGAGCTCACATAATGATAGGAATTTAAGTAAAACGTTTAAAATTTTCAGAGAAAGAATCTTAAGAACAATGTAGTTGTCCTGTTTACTTTTTCAAATATAAACTGGTAAACTGACAGATGAAAGAATGGATTCGAGAATAGACACTAAATTATAATATCTCTCGCCCAGTTTTTACGATAGACAATCAAATCTCTTTATACAGTATTGTTTATAATGTTTATTGTATTACTTTATGAGAGTGTTATGGCTTGTTCCGGAAATGTGAATGCACTCTTTTGCTTATGACGCGGACGATGACATTTATAATTTGAAGATAAAGTTGTGTGGTGTCTTTTTTGCTGCTATTTTAGCAGCGTCGGTGGAAAATGCGTTCGTAGCAGTATTAAGAACTAATTGCAAAACAATTTCTCCAAGATGAAGTTGACGCTTAAGGAAATTGTCAGGAAACAAGACAACATTACAAGGGTTGTAAGCATAGAGATTCAGCATCAGTTTCCTTCATGTGTAATGAAGATATATGCATTGAAAATTGGTTAATAGGGGCATATCTAACAACAATTTATGCTTTCATACTAAAACATCCAAAAAATGCTACTGTCGTTTGTCATCTGATGGAATAGTGACAATGACGCAATGAACCTCTCTACCTACGGGTACTTTTTCACCTAAACTTTGGGATTTTACTTGTCATTGACTCACCGTTTCATCTCTTAGCATTTTTGTAACTTCCTCTCGCAGTAATGACAGCGATTAAGATTATGATGCTCAAGATAAAATCATTTCCTCGCAGATGAGCATGACTACATGATGATGGCCTATCAGCAGCAGCATGATGAGGGTGTCAGCAGTCTCAAATCACCCCAAACCTATCAAATTGAAAAGAAAATACAATTAAAGTAAAAAGTTAGCCTTTTCGTTGCCAGCAAACTAATCCCTATCCGTGACGAGCAAGGGCTAATCATGATATATATATACATTACGCAGAAGAAAGTTACTACATATCGTATTCATATATATCGTCTCATGTCTTTTTCTATCAGTGTATCTTTATATATACAGGTTCATAACCAATCATTTTTTGCAACAACTAACGTAATTCGTCAGATTAGCATAAGGTGCGTATAAATCTACCAATAAATAGATCAGACAAGACTAGCCGAAAAACAACTTTTGAATATCTATGTTTTTTAGCGAGCCAAAGGTTGAACCAATATGCGCATATCTAGGCCGAGGTTGAATCCCTAGAGAGGATTTGATGACAAGTTGAGGAATTTTTGATATGACTTTGATGAGTTGAGCAAAATGATACCCACTTTGATAATATTTTCTATCGACATACACAAGTCAATGTAATTCTCATGTCAACGACTTCACTTCTACAGGCCAAATCTCACCTACTTTTTTCCTTCCTTCTGCGGATAGTTTCTAAAGTCGAAATCGAGAAAATAATACACGCTCCTATTTACAATAGCATTAGTATGCATGACATATCATTAGCATAAATGGAGTTACGTGATCTGACATCGATACATCTCCTACTGGATACTGTCAAAGAGAATGTTTCAACAAACGCAAAAATAAAAATGCTGTTATGACAGCAAACACTTTCAAGGCTTTACGCAAACGTGAGAAGCGGGGCCAGTGGCTCCACTGCTATTTTCCAACGAAATAACTTTGGCTGAATAAATGAATATTATTCATTGGAATATTGTCGCATTTTGTCCCATCCTCGTTGAAATCACCACCGTTTATTCTTTTAGGGAAGTGTAACAGGGACATAAAAAAGGCCATGAGATTGAATGTATTTATTAATCAAGTGACAACAATGAGAACCAGTGCTACTACACTTGTTTAGTCCATTATATATGCAAGAATGTGTAGGACTGTTAATAGATATCAGAGCAAGAGGAATATAAATGACACAATACTTACTCCAACTATGTAGATCTTAGTAACAATGGAGTGGCAGACCACAGTAATTGCAATCATATTAATAAAATAAAAGCTGCTGATGCTATTAAAGACGTAGCTTCACAGAGATGTGAAAGGGTTACAAGATCTGAACTGACTTATAAGGAAAAGGTGATAGGAGGGCAATATTGTAATGGCGATCAGGTTTGAGGTAGAAGTTACCTAATGAAACGAGAAACTCCATCCTAAACAGTGTAGAAAGAATAATAACATTTCCAATATATTTAAATGATAGGGTCAATGTAGTCAATATTTCCTGCATGTTACATTAGAAATGGTTTACTTGAAACAATGCATATGCACGAATGGGACATTCTGACTATACACCAGCGTGTTAGTGAAGAATAACTGCTTTCATCCATGGTATGTTTTAACGAAAGCTGCATGCAAATGAGTCAAATTTACAAATGTTTTGACTGAGTTGAGCTGCGGTTAGGAGCTTTCTTAAATTACTATTCAAAAGCATTAAAACCTTTACCAGTCCCTGCCGTCTCAAGGGTTGGCCTGAAGAGGTCAATCGTTATCTAATTCGCAATCCCGAATCCGGATGTCAAGAGCTTTCGAATGAGCTATCACAAACCACATATTGTTATTTAAAAAATCATTCATTCTTGACCCTTGACCTTTACGTTGACCGATAGTACCCCAAAGTTAATCAGTTACTTCTTATATTCCGAATAACCCATATTAAACTTGAAAAAAATTGGTTCAGGCGTTCGAGAGTAATGGCGCGAACAGACGGACACATGGGCACATCGAAATCAATACGTAAATTCGCATGCTCAGCTACATAATAATGTATCAAGTGAGGATGCATGTATGCATGTACATTGCATTATCAAGCATCGATGTTGATATAATGAGTATTGCTTCTTGGGCTCGAGAAAGTGTTAGGCTGAAGGTATCTTTGCTGCATCTGTGGTTAAATAATATGTCATAAATGCGATTAGGAAAACATGGCCTTTCGATAATATCCTTGTTACTCGATTTTTATGCATTTATTCATATATTGGTTCGTTAACAACGTTAATTTAGGTAGAAAACACAACGTTGTGTCTTCTAGCTGATGAAACGAAATTTACTTACATTTTATTCGCACTTGGAGCAATATGTAACACATTCACAGGGATAAGATTGAGAATAAAACTTAGACTTAAGTCCAGCACTTTCTGTCATTACATTAGAAATGCAATCAATTTTTTAAATTAATTTCCATAAAAACAGTGAATTTTTAATACTTTATGGTTTAGCATTGAATACATAATAGATCCTTTCAAGGACTGTTTTCACTTCCACTTCACTTTCGGCAGATTTTTTCCCTTCGTACTCAAATTCACATGTATGGAAATTTTTCCAAGACCGTAGTAAACAGGATGTGTGTCATTTGTAATTTGATTGTCATCTTTTTCACCATTTACTTGATGGGAATCCATTGCAACATTTATACTTCTATTTCTTAGCATATCACATAATTACAGATGGGATAGCAATGTGATCGTGTTGCTTAAGTGTTACGCTGAAACCTATGGAAACGTGAAAACCAATTACAAGGAAGGACTACGATAAGGTTTCGATATCTTAAATACACCTGTCCATTAAAAACACATAAGTGTACTTATCAGTACCTACGTGATCCATAAATCCTGCGAGTCAAGAAGTATATTTAAGTTCTTACTTCATGAAATTATGCTTTAAAATGGAATGTCCGATAACTCTGCACTCCAGCTTGGATAAAAAAACTACATAATTTGACAATAATAAAGTTCTTAGTCACTCATCATTGTCTCTCCTTATGTACTTAATGCCCAAGCGTCATCATGGCAATTTTTGGTACCGAAAAGACAGTGGTTCTTTATTGGTAGTCATCAATCAACATTGTTTCTAAATCTGATTAACTGAAAATGTGATGA
>JAANSQ010002292.1:0-12361 GCA_036850885.1 Lepidocyrtinus dapeste | reverse complement strand
TATTTATGGTTAAGGTCCATTTTACCTACAGTTATCAAAAAACAAATATGTTATTCCCTTGTTGGAGTTGTTGGTGACAGGCAAGGGGGTTAAAAATGTTAAAATATATGGTAACATTAGCATTGTTTAGACGTAGTGTTCATTGTCAACCACCATTAGCATTATTGATTCCCTCCTGTCACTATTTTATTCCCAATACCTAAACCTGTACTTGTACTTTTCCACCTGTCATAATCCATTTATAAAATATCTTTATATGTTTTACAGTCCTTTTTCTTCCTTTTTAGTCTTCATTACCTAAACCAAAATTCCATATTGTACATGAAAAGTATTCCTTGCATTCTTCTAAAATCAAATCGGATTTAAAGCTTTGCTTGGAAGGATGAGCGATAATGAAGTCAATGATGAGGATGACAATGCCTATAAGAACAGGTATATGGCCAAATAGCACTTTTAATGTGAAAAAATGTAAGCATTAAGCAAAGTCTATTTGTCATTTGAAAAAGTTAGATGAGCCGAGTCAATACTGAGAATGACGAAGCATTCATTTGTAACAAATACCCGTAAACAGAATGATCTGCGGCCGAAACTTGTTTGTAAACGAATTGTCAACTTGATGATGAAAGGTCTTAAGCGCATTGTTTTCAACACAATAAAACGGGGAGGGTTCTCTTTACCAGAATGGATACAATGTGTATAAACTTTTGGTTTAAAAAATGACATTTTTTTTCTATACACCTCGTTACTTTCAAAGTTTCAAAGTGCCGTATGATGAAACAGTGGGTCGGGCTACCTTCCGAAAGGTCAAAGAAGTAATGAAACCAACTAAAACTAAATTTGTACAAGTGAAGCGGTCGTTCTTCAGTAAAAATGGGGAATAACTGTCAACTCACTATGCATATTCTACTGCAAATGAATAAATTGGTTTTTGAACAAAATCTCTTTCTGGTTGTAATAATGATATTCCTCCAACCTTTCAATTCAAGACAAAAGTTAAGGTGTGGGAAGGGAATAAATATGGGTATAACCCTATAAAATCTCGCGTAAGACAAGGTGTATTGCTCAACTTATTTATATTTATAAACTTAAGATGAATGATAATGAATGACAAGTGATAACGGCAAGTTTCCAAAAAGTAGAATTGCCATTATGACACGTACCGCATGAATGAATTTTTTTTAGAAGAAAAGGAGTGAGATTTTTTTGCTTGGAGGTGTTCAACATGAATGAAATTTAAAAGCTTCTTGGTTTCTTGCAAAACCCAAACTTAATACTAAAGGTAAAAGGCTCTACGGTTAATTCTAAAAGCTCTTTATAGGTATCCTAAATAAATTTCTCTCCGACAAGACAAGCCAAAAATTTTATGAAGAAAAAATAAATATTTTTTAGAATTTCGAGCTAATGTGCCGACTCTACATTGTCTGTTGTTTACAGAACTGTCTAAATATACCCAAACTTAATACTAAAGGTAAAAGGCTCTACGGTTAATTCTAAAAGCTCTGTATAGGTATCCTAAATAAATTTCTCTCTGACAAGACAAGCCAAAAATTTTATGAAGAAAATAAATATTTTTTAGAATTGCGAGCTAATGTGCCGACTCTACATTGTCTGTTGTTTACAGAACTGTCTAAATAGAAAATTCTAATGTAATTGCAGGTATTCTCTAATCCCTCATGGTTTTATAAACATATCATAAGCAATGAATCAGAATGTTGACTTCACAATTATTTCCATCCTACAATCCGGTTCAAAAGTACAAAGGCTTTCCAACTCTACTTGATTGATGGCCGCCTTTGTATTTTTAATGAATATGCAATACGCAACACCAACACTACAAATATGCATAATACTACGTACATTCATCAATAAGGTTGACGTGTGAAATTGTAAACATGCTAAAAATACCTATGTATGCCAGTATGTTCAGATATTTTTGCGGAATTGCGTAAATACTATGTAATACTTGTAATACTTCTGTCTTTAGCACAATAAGACTCGTCACACACATTTCACTCTTTCAATGAAACGAAAGAATGTTTTTAAAATGCCAGAGATAGGTAATGTAGAAAATTATCTACGTCGAAGAAAAAAAACGGAATGATTATGATTAAAATTCTTTTTTAAAGTGAGTTAATCTATGTAGAGTTTCATCAATCTAGTATCTGAGAAAATGATATATTGTTAGGCTTGATGCTGTAATTCCTATTTGGGTTATTAAATAAGCATAATTACAATTACTTATCTATTTTTTACATGTTTATGAACCTATATTTCGCTTCATCGATATTCCATCAAGCTAAGCAAGAACAAAAGGCTTTGTGCTTTTATTACATGATAGGCAAACGTTATTTTCGAAAAGGAATTTCAGAATGAATTGGCGGGCACACTACAGCAAATAAAAGCTGCCTCTATTGGTACTTCAAAATTATTAATTTAATTTGCAATGTGTGGGGTGTCGACGATAATGAGCAATTACTCAATTAATTAAAATGCACAATTTCATGCAAGGCTGGGTAGTTGAGTAGTTTCGCAAAAAGGATAAGAGTTGGTCAATACCTAGAAGAGAGAGAGAGGACACTGAAGAAGTTATGTTGTGATTATGTGATTACGCTCGAACGCATGTTTTCTCTACTTTTATTAGCATATTATATAGCTTTATTTCCTACACCTCCCACAATAAATCTTTCTTTAGTTGACTTTATTAATAAAGGAGGAAATGACGGTTGAGTACATTAATCAGTTTCCTAAAGCGAATTTTACTCGCATTTTGCGCTTGATAATTATAAGGAGGTAAATATTTTGCCTTTAATTTTAAAAATTAGAAACCTATTTCACGCCATTGAGAGTTCAAGTTTTATGCACGCTTCCTAAAGCATCCATTGAACTCACTTAAGACAATACTTTAAATAAAACAGTTAGATGGACTACTTATCACGTACCAAATGCAAGTTCGACTAAGAGCTCACTTAAAATTTTTAATGACTCTTTATTAGGCCCTTACATGAATAATTAACATTATGCTTAAACACTGACGCTGCTTCAAAATGACCAGAGATCTTTTAACCTCACGAATACATAATTGTAATTATTTTCGCTGTGCACATGGCAAGTCCTGTTATCTTAATTCCTTTTGGTCATTCTAAAAATGATAAATATGTAATAAGTTTTGTTATCTCATGGTTAGATAAGAAGCGAGTTGTTATCATAACTCTAACTTACCATGTTTGTACACATAATATATGTTATATATTTTTCGAAACTTTCACACTTTTGTTTCGATAACCTCATCTACTTCAAAGTAGAAAATACATCATAAATTATTTTAATGTGTAACATGATTAACATAAGTCAATGCTATGCAAAAGCATGAAATGTAATTGAACTGAACGTGGTACATGCATTCAAACACTTTAGAAGCAAAGTTATATGACTTATCAAACTGCGCCTTAGAATCAATGTTCAGTTGCTTCTAAAAATACTTAATTTGCCTGCATGTTAATGTTACACACGCCTCTCATTTTTTTATGGACGCTAATCACCAAAACTTTATTTAAAACGGTTAGTTAACAAAATGAAAAACGATGTCTAGATAAAATAGATAAGCTATCATTTTGGCTCAAAGTCTTCTTTTACTTGAGTGCGATATGAATGAACTTTGAGCACTACTACCAATTTCAAAGTGATACGCTTCAGAAAGCTTATTATAAACAGTTCTATTCTTTAACCTTCTCAAAGGTCTTGACAATTAACAGTTGCCAACTTTACTGCTTTGCATTTTACCTACAAAAGGACTCTACTTTCGTGAGCCTTTGGGTACCGAGAATTGCCAGTTTTCTCATTCGTTTCATTCTCAGCGCATAATTGTGTTTCTTGAGACGATGAACAAATGATAACTCAATTTAGAAAAAAAAACTGTTTTCTTTTCGTCGCTGGACGCTTCAGAAGTTTTGAATAAAAGTCAACAGTCAACAGCTTCTTTTCACTCGAAAAAAGAGAGCTTCTAGCTGTGCAATTACCTCCAAGCTTACGTAAAATACGCTATTATGCAAAACAGTCGTAGGAAAATGCCAACCAAGTTTCTATTTTAAAAATCCTCCTTACAATCCCTCCATTCGAAATATATGCATTATGATCAGAATAACATAAACATTTTATGTAGCAGTAATTGCACGCACTATGTCCCCACCAGGGAGTAGTGAGAGTACAGTTATTTTTATTCAAAATTATTTATATTTACACTCCAATTTTTTTTTTACTTACGTTGCGGTTGAAGCTTTCATTTGAGGTCTCACACAGCAATCCTTTTGGCTATCCTCACAGTGGCGGCAAACAATGTTAATTTTATGGTTATACGATCTTTCACAGCGATAACACAAATTAAAAAAAGTAACCACACTTTAAAGTATTATTTTCCCACAAAATACAGTAGCAAAACTGGAAGTGCATAAAACACTTTTGATTGAAGACTACCAAAGGGGAAAAAAAGTTTCTCTTAAGGTAAATATTTGATTACACTTCCGTCAACACGGGATTGTTCTGGGTTTTGCTGATTTATACTTAGGGAGAGAAGAGTCAAGTAGAAAGGCTGGCGCAAAATGTAAAAACAGCAAATACATGCGTGTCAACAATACATCATCAGCAACAATGGAGAAAAATATTGCGAATTTTTTTTTCGCTATGCGCGATTATTAAGACAAACGTTATTCTTGCTGGTCAGACAACTTTTCGGTTTAGGGTTTTGACTCAGAGTCTACGAATAAATTGCAAAACGTACTTGACTTTGGTATGCGTAGGTACTCAATATGAAAAACACATAAAAATATCAAGTTCTCGAACAAACCTATTGAAAAAAAATATGCGACGAGGTTTAATCCAACCATTCAAAAAATTTTCTCCCTTCGATAAACTTGAAAATATGAGACAGTCAGTGAACTGGATATTTTTAACACGAAAAGTCCCACACCCGGCTTCCTGCTCCTTTAGTAATTTTAATGCTCAGGCGTTTTCTCTTCCATCGTAATTCAACTTTTGCTCATTTTCGTCTCGCTAGTGCAACCGAACTTTGAATGTCATTTCCTGTTTCTCATTACTATTGAAAAAACTTACTCTCTTTGGTTAAAGGTGCGCTTTTGAAACACCCTTTGAACAATCCACCTCAAGAAAGTTAAATGGAACTATTTTTTATAATGAATCCATAAGAACTCTTTTCTCCATCCGCTACACTATTTCCTTTTCATAGGTAAACCAAATGCTGTCCATTTTTAGATAAAAAGTCTAAACGCATCCTGTTTTTATCCATCCATCCGTGCAGTTAGAGTTTTATACGTTTTACTCCTTATTCCACTTTTTAAGTTCTTCACCTGCTCCCCTTTTCAATTGTCATTCAGAACTAGAGATAAGTATAGATTGCACAATGTTAACCACGTAAAGTGTACATATTTTTAGACAACACGGAGGGAAAAGATGCTAAATTTGGTACATTCCAAGTCTTTAAACGCCACAAAGGCTAGAAATTTTACGTTTATCTTTTGACGAGGAAAGCTAGTCCAGTGTGACGAGACCGAGTGCCTCATTCACACACACACAAACACGCTTCTACTCTGAACGGGAAGAGTAAAACAAAGTAAAACATTTACACACGCACATTTGGCAGGGAACTCAACCCATGAGATAGATAACCAAACAGCAATCTGACTTTTTTCGAAAGACTCTAAAAAAACTGACAGACACGAGAACTATTTTTTTCAACAAGAGTGCGTACGCCTGTTTAACATGCACACATGTAATGCAAACATTAGACAGCTTCCAGGCAGTTCCAAGAGTCTAGAAACAAATTTCTTTCAACATCAAGACAATCTTCTTCAAGCTACTGCACTTTGTTCACGGAGAAACTGCATGCAATAATGCACTTTAGTTGCAACGTTCCCAAATAAAGAAGATGAAAGATGATGTTAATGCAGCTTCTCACTTTTGATTATTATTACGCCGATGAAGTTCTGTTTCTTTACAGTTTACTAATCTCTCTCTCGAAGAGAATAAAAAACTGCAACAGAAGGTTTAAAGTTCTCCGGAGCCACTAGGAGTAAACTACCTTTCAAGGATAAGCTGACGTGATAATGGCAATTTTTTACTTGTCTATTAGCCCGCTACCGTGCACACGAGGGAGGAAGAATTTTAAAAAGTTTATTCTTTAATGCAAACTTTCTTATCTTTCCAGCCTTTTGCCAGAATCAATGCCATAAAATCCATAAAAACTGCAATTTATTAACCGTCCCAATTTCCATTTGTCTTTAGTTCACTCCATCTCCATGCACTGTTACTTTTTTACAGATAAAAACTCAAGAGAAGTAAACGCACAGAGGGTAAAGAATCAATGTGCTTGATAAGGGATCCAAACTGAGACTGTGGACTGTCGGCAGAGTGAAGGTAACGCAGGAATCACCCTCTGATGGAAACACGAAAACTGGCTTCATTCTCTTTTACTATGGCTCGCTCTCCACTCGCTTCGAAATAAGTATTCGACTAGGTATATGGAGTAAACTAATGCGAGAGCCAACCAACCCTAAAGAGTAGTATGAAGAATAATAACCCAAGAGATAATACACTAGTATGCGTAGATCAAATTGCTAGATGTAAGTAACCAAGTATCATATAATAAGGTTTCATATTTGCCTACCCTAAACCTATGTATATATTAATACACGGTTAGTTTTTCCTTTAGAGGTAGATGCACCCTCTCTCTCTCTCTAGCTCCTCATCTACAGAGGGCTATTAAAACACGTCTGTTATCTTACGCTTCTCCTCAGTCACTCAGTTGGTATACCTACGGTAGGTTGAAATGTATGCGTATTTTCCTTACTTTGTTCACGGTGCATACAGAAAATTTCATCTTTCGCTACTACTTACTACACGCTTTACTTACTCGCTCACCCTCTAATGCAATTTCATCATTTTTCATGATGAAGAAGGTGGCAAGAACTAAGAGTCTCTGAAAAAGAAGCAACAGCAACATTCTTTTTAGATATATAAATACAGGCGTTTTTTTACTGACTGCTACAAGGAAGAAGTAAGAAAAAAACGGGACGATACAAATACAAAAGTATTTTAAAGTAAAGGCATCTTTTGCTTTCTTCATCATTAGCTTAGGAACCTACAAGCAAGTTCTTGAACCAAAAAAGACGGGTTGCATTATTGCAGTTCACCACTTTGGGGATGATTTTTTTTACTACGTAAATACCATACTGAAGAGAGTGTGTTGCTCTTTTTTGTTAAATTTTTTCTTTGACTTTATCATCGTCACTGACTTTTTCATAATATCATTGCGTTGTGTAATAGGACGATGCAGATGCATATATTTATAAAAATAAAGAGTATGAGTAAAGTCTGCATTTTTTATCACTAGAGACTTTTTACTGTTGGAAGATGATCATCTGCTCCTTTTGATCTTTCTTGTTTTTAATTTAAACCTTTTTATAGACTGAAATGAAAAAGGAGCCCCTGAATCGTAGTCAACCATTTTGCAGGATTTGAGAAATATTCAACAAGATAATGGTAACGTGAGAAGAGCAAATATTAAAAAAATGATGCATGTCCGCCGAGATGCATAGATCTAACTCAAACTTGTAATAATGGCTTAGCCGTAAAACGTAACCTGATTGCCAGAGTTAATTCGAAAGGTATAATTACGTTTGTTGCAATTTGCTACTGCGAATCCTGAATTTAAATGCGATAATAATAAGAAATTATTGTGCGTACACGAATAAATGGCGTGCTGAACAATTTGAGATCTGCATCTTGCACTGAGTCCTTGTTCTCAAACTGAAACTAATCATTACAAATGTTCTCGATTATAGGAGACTCTCAACAAATCACAATGAAATTCATTGTCCAATTACCTTCATTCCTCTGGGCCTTTTTTTCAACTTAGCAGCGTTGTTCTCTATTTCTTAGTTAATTCATTTTTAAACATTTGATAATTAGTCAGGTTTACAAAAAATATGCTTACATGATGATAAGTAAAAAAAAACAGGTACTTTTGAGTTAGACAGTGTCTATTTAAAAGTGCATTCAATATTTAATACCTACACACCCAATTTATTTCTGTAACTTGTCTTTTCTTTCAGGTTGCTGTCAATTCTTAAGAAAACTTGGTCCTCATCATGATGATCTTAGTAGACATAAGGCATTTTTCTCATTCTTCAAATTCACACGTGCATGAGTAAAAAAAGCATTCCAAATTTGGCACGGTGCTCCCTTCCATTCATACTTAGGTTGGGAGAGTGGTAAAGTTACATAAAAAGTGCCCTTTTGTAAACTACGTGATTCGTGAGATTGGTATTTTGTGTTTTCTTAAAGACCTAAAGTTTCAAAGGTAAAGATCTTTTTGTGTGAAGAAGATGGCTTTAGAAAATTGCAGAGTATTGATACCGTACAAAAGGAGACATTTTAGGATTTTCGAGAAAAAACTCCTTAGCAAATTGAGTTTTACGTCATAAAGTAGGCAATAGGCACTTCACTAAAATATTCTCTTTCGGTCTACTATTCTCTGAACAAGTGTTGTAGAAATTGTTTTTTTTTGTGTTGGGATTTAAAAGTATTTAAGGATCGCTTTCAATTGTACTTTACTTTCTGCTACAGTTCATTTCAATGAATTGAACATTTATGGTTTTGTTAGACCAGTAAAGTAATAAGCGAAACCATTTCGGCTTCAAGATGAGTATGTTTTACAGATCCTGGCCGACCAAATGCATACTTTGGTTGAGAATTCTCGCTAAAATCCAATTCTCAATATCATACCTAATTGCTCCTACATCATAAAATCGCTCTTAAAAGAACAAAATTGAAGAAACAACTCCTTCTATTAGAAAAGGATGTGTAGACATCCGGCGAAACAGTTTTTTCAAGCAATTCATTTCCAGTAAAACCTCAGCCTCATTAGATAAATAAACACTCATCTAACTCATCGCTCATTTTTAAGGTAGGGAAAAAATCCTCAACTTCAGTAAAATAAAAAGGGACTAGTTAGTCCAAAAAAAATTGAGCTGAGTGATATCTATCAGTCTAAGTTTGTTATGGGATAAGCGGTTATAACTTTGACAAGATTGATTTCATTTTGGGAAGTTACACAGAACCCTCATAAAATTCAATTAGACTTAGAGAAGTTTCCTTCAAAAAATATAATTTTTTTTACTACCATCTCCACTTAGATTCTGAATGAGAAATCCCGTTTTTTACACATCTCGTCCTTTAGAAACGGTTTGGTGTACACATTCCTTCCTACATTTTTAGAACATAAACAATCATGTCTTATCTCCCTTTTTTAATGTGAGACAAGACAAAGATAATTTTTCCTGATTTCAAATAAAACAAGGGCCTACAAAATGAATCATGATGTGACCAAGAAAAAGGCCACGACAGCTACTGATAAGCAATGAAATGTTCATGTTCTTTAGAGTAAAATACCAGTATTTATTTATTTGGACATTGTTATTCTCACAACAATGCTCGCACGAATTATACTAAAGGGTTAGTTTCCCCCGATTTTTTCTCTCAGCCGCAGCTTCCCAAATGTTACGAACCGAAGGGATTTCCGTCCTCCGCCTCGTTTCAACCTCAATGAAAACAAATAACTTGTCTCTTTTCAAGACGCTTCTATGAAATTATGCATGTGCATGGATTCACTTTAAGAGATGCATACCTCCATATTTTTTATAGAACATCAAAGCAATAAATACAATGACGTGTTTTCTATACGAGATCAAAACACTGAGGGGTAGCTAATGCCTACCCTCCCCCTATCTATGTCTCTCGATCTATTTAATATTTATGTGCGACTGTAAACTGTCGACTTCATTTCACCCTTTTTACTTTAATATACCCCATTACTTATTTATATAAACTTTTCGGCAACTATCTCCATCTTATTCACTGACAAAAATTCCATTTCATTTCATTAAACATCGATTTTGTAAAGTGTAAGCTAAATCCAACGAAGCAATCATATAAAATCTTTGGCTGAATAGAACAACCATAGTGTAAAAAAATTAACTGACATTGTGTGATATTACATCATAAAGCAAATCATTAATCACTTGAAGAAGACCTTAGTCATAAGTTCCTTCTTCACTTATTATTATTAAACAGAATGAGTTTCGATTCTATCTACACAAGGGAATATATGACTTGGATGAATAAATGTAGAAAAAAAACTATCATTGTGTAGGAAAAATGCTTATATATCAAAACTTTGAAACGTTCCGTCCCACCATAATGAGCTAAGATTTCCTCTTCGTTTGTTTTTAATAAGGTTCAATCAGGATAAAAGATTCGATACCAAAAGAATAAAGGCTGAACAAAAATGGCTGGAGATAAACTATTTCTTCGTAACACCTTGCACTTGTCTCGTGTCATTGCCATCACATACACTCTTCATATTTTTATCAACTACGGTTCACTCTTAATTACACTGCTCAAAATAAACAAGGAAAAGGGGACGACCGGATTGAGAAGCTAAAGGAATTTTGAAATGAGGTATCTGTATTCCTCAAAGTATTGTCATCCCCATCAGGAATCCATTCATTTAGTTCGACTTCAATATGAAATGTTTCCCAATGGATCTTGTACCACATATCACATCAGCCTTTGAAATTGCGTCGAGTTACATCAAGATCGTAAAAATATGTCCGCATTTACATAATGACTACAGCGTAACTTAGTACTAGGCTTAAGTTAAGGAAGGATTATTATGTATTTGGTTCTTTTGTCTCTAGAGCATACAAAACTTTACAAAAATGGCTGAATAATGCAGTATTATTAGAATTATCCATAAATTAAATCCATTTTGAGAAAGGCACAACTTCAAGTGTACATTTTTAACGGATTATCGCTGCTCTTTGGGGCTCTCTTTCTATATGAAAGACGGAAGAGTAGGAATGATGATGATGCTGATATCATCTTGAATTAAAGCGGCATCAATTCAAAAACATATTTCACAAGATGAAAGATGCAGTTACTTTGCATTTTTCCTCAACCCCTTTTATCAAAAAAAATGTGCACATTATACTTCATTCCTATCATTTTAAGCGTAGAAGGGAGGGGGAAAGAGATAAGACAATACCTTCCTTAACAAGACGTGACATAATTTTTCTTTCTTGATACTACCTTCATTACACTTCACCATAATACAAAGAATTTTATCAATTGTACTGAATTGACTTTTCAAAAAATCGTGCTTTTTTGTTCCTCGTATTAAACTACGATAGCTTGCCAGAATCTTTATGGAGTTTTTATAAGATGCAGTCTTGATAAAGAAATTCATATTTCATTGGTAGCGTAGGTAAATGTAATTTATGCCGCATTTTTCTTCATTTTTTTTCTCAACGTATATTTTTTGTCAAATTGAATGAAATCCCTTGACTCTAGCAAAAATATTTAGAACACACAGAGGCAGCTTAGGACAAAGGACAAGACAGGAACTGTCTTCCGTTAGGAATGCTGCATCGTTTTACACTTAACGAGGCAAGGTCGTGAAATAGTATCAAGCATGTAGACTTTTTTTGTTATCGCTCCCTAAAGAATGTGCACTTTTTTCTCACAATACAATTATTCGCAGTCATAACTTTGGTAAGCATGAGTGTTTTTTATTGCACGATGTACCATGTACAATTTTACATTTTCTACGCAGAACAACAAAGGAGAAAACTTGCATGTAAAATGAGGAGAGTTTTAACGTTCACGAAATTGTGCTTGTACTTGCTGCCCTTTACCTTGTAAGTTCAATGCATTCATTCATCATACAAACCTCAAATAGGTAATGGAATAGATATTTTATTGGATCAGGAACATTATCGAATTCCTTCAATTTTTTATCCCTGTGCTATACCTTGGTGGCCCAACGTCTTTAAGTAAAGTTACCAAATTGAAACCTATCTAGGATAGCAACAGGAGAGACATTAGTGGTATGCGAACAGGGTTTTAATTTGTAATTACAGAGTTTATTACGCAAGTTTCATGAGCTAGTAGAAGTCGCGCATGAACCCGATAATGGAATAATTTAATCAAAAGCGTATAAAGTTCCACGAACTATAGCATATCGATGCTTTCACCTGATTCAACCTCAATTCGTTAACAAAGCACATCCCAAAACACATTTTTACATGCACTTTGCAGGTTTCACTCATTTCACTAGCTAACGCGTATTCTCAAGGTATATTGCATACTTGACTGACTAAGCACTACCTTAATCCCCTGATATTATCCACCTTCATTCACAGAAACAACCCTAGTTTGAAATCCTATTATTGATATGCTTGATTGAAACATTAGTTTCGAAAAATGGGGCAACATCCGTATTAGTGCTTGC
>JAANSQ010002291.1:0-12361 GCA_036850885.1 Lepidocyrtinus dapeste | reverse complement strand
CTGCTGCCGTTAAATGAAAAAAAGAATGGATGTGCATACATAGTTTGTTTTCAATAAATTAAATAAACAACTTGTTTTAATTCTGCAGATTTATCTTATTCCGTTACAATTATAATTATCACGTATTATTTATTCAACGAGAGCTCTTCAATTCAAATCATTATGCATTTTAACATATCATAGATTCGAACGCGGCGGCTCTAATGAAACGCTGAAGTCACTGAAGTCAGTATGCACACGTTAGTACATCATATTTATATATGACGGTGACCCTGTATGTAGATTAATATGATTATATTGATGACAAAAATACATGCAACTAAACCATGAAATTTACTGCACGACATATGTTTCTCAGTACTTTCATCAAATTATAGCGTCAAAGTTTTTAATATTTCAGTCGGCGCTGATTTCATTTTAAGTAATCACATTGAATACAACTAACGCACTCTTAATCAAAATTTACAGATGTAAGTAAGTTCGTTTTTTCTAGGCCCAGTTCATACATAGATACATTCAATCAAGACTTCGTAAGCATTTCTATGTGCACAAGTTATTGACTGACGTTTTTCCATTCCATAACTGCTCAACCATTTCAAAGTAAGAAAACTGAGCTTAACTCGGGACTTTATGATTTGTTAATATTTTTGGGACTCCCGTCCTTTGTCAAAGTATATTTTATGTATAATTGCTATTTAAATGAAAACCAATACATGTACATTTACTCATTTTTACTGACTGCCAACAAGAACTTTTGTCCTCATTACTCATTCAAACAAAAATGATAAATTCGAGAATCGA
Organism: Lepidocyrtinus dapeste; assembly: GCA_036850885.1. Lineage (NCBI taxonomy): Eukaryota > Metazoa > Arthropoda > Collembola > Entomobryomorpha > Entomobryidae > Lepidocyrtinus > Lepidocyrtinus dapeste. The sequence goes on along the minus strand of JAANSQ010002291.1, from coordinate 11,560 downwards.
GAAATAATACAACATTTTCTTCCTTCGTTCTGTACTCTCTCATTTTTCAGGTTCTTACAGCCAGTAAACAAGGCTGCCAAATGTAATAAAAAATGTGCCTCGAAAAAAGTGATCTCGATAATGTCTCACTGACCAATGGAACTTAAAGGTGATGTTTTATACGATAAATAGTGCTGATGAGCAATACCATGTACTTTCTTAGTTGAGTAGTATTCATTGAAAAAACACAACAATAATGCTTACGATTGACTTGATAGTGTCCTCCATTCCACACTCATTAGTTTATATCCTCAATTTTTTCAATCAGTAAAAATCGTTCATGCATATTATCTCGAGAGATTTTATTGTTGCGCTACAAGTGCCTACAGTTTGTGATATTCTAGTCCCAAAAATTCTTTTCTTTTTGGTGAAAGGAGGTATAAACGTAACCAAATGCTGTAGAGTAGTAACAAAGTAACTAGTAGCATCTCATCAAAATGTATCAACCCGGCACCTATGCTTTAGGAGTTGAGTTGAGCACGCTGTTAATCATTAGTCACTACAGAAAAGCACTTCTTCTTCTACCTCTCCTCCCGTAAAAATGTTTTCATTATTTTGCTCATCTAAATAAATTATTTGAGTCATTACGAATTTCTTTAAGTTCTTTAAAGATAGAAAAGGGCTAAGTATCATGTGAATATATATATATATATACTAATGTGCATTCTCATCAGATCATTTTCTCTCATTCCCAAAAATACCATTTAAAGTGATCAATGAGGTCCATTAAGCATTTCTGATTTATGCCAATGTACAAAGCACAAAAATATTTGAATGTCCTCTTGTAAAATTTTGTATTTATACCTTAGAAAGGTCTAACGAATTTATGTATTAAAAGGCTAAAAAATACTACTGCCTCCTTCATTTTTCCGTATAATTGTGTTTTTTATAGACAGGAAAAAAATCTTGCGACTTTTTGCCACATTTTCATTTAGAGTGTCCACAGGAAACACAAAGGATACCGAACGAGAGATACATAAAAGGCCACAAGTTTGGTCATATAAGCCAATAAATTTGTGTCGTATGTATGTAATGAGCTGTGATTGAGCAAAGACAACTTTTGTCCTATGAAAAAAAGAAATCCTCATCAAGTCAAGCGCACACTTCCATTCACACCAACACCACCACCGCAGTCATATTGTCTTTTTGTATTATCTATGTCTCGAAAAATTCTCCACTTAAAGAAGCTTTTGAGGAAAAAGGTATCATGAACAAGTCGAAATTTTCATGTTAATGTTGTAGTGGAACTTTCTACAGTCCACCCTTATCAACACTATTATTATTATTATCATTCATTAATGGTAGAAGTTGGACGGAAAATCAGTGGTTGTAAAAGTGGCTGAGAGGATTACTTTTTATGTTGCTGTGTAGCGCAAAAAAAGTCGTCTCACAAAACCTTCGTATCTGCCTGATTTGATTTGTTGTTGTTGTTGTTATTGCTGATGATGATGATCAAAACCACCATCATCAGATTCAATTCTTCTTTTTTGCGTCTAACTTTGGCTTCCCCTGGTGTTTTCGCATCTTTTCAAAAAAAGATGCTGCTACTTTCTTGCTCTTAAAGAAGTCGTTGAATATTGTGCTAGTGAGTGAGCAGTCATCATGATGACCCAATGTTAAACAGGCACTGATATCGACATCATCACGCAATGCTTTAATATACTCCAATATCATTGTCACTGATCAGATAATAGCAGAACAAGGTTTTTCTTAGTATTAAACCTTGCTATTATTGGTACTGCCACATCTCCATGTCAGTGAAAATAACTTTCACAGTATTTTTCCACATGATAATCTGTTCCATGACATGCTGATGAGTTTAGATAGGAAGCAGTAGGAGTTCCTCATAAAAAACCAGTGACCAGCAACATAAAAACAGTTTAACATTTTTATTCATATTTGCTTTTCAGTCTTTCCTTTTTTCTCGAATTGAACTGGTAATCAAGCTTAGAAAAATTTAGGGGAATAAGTTGATTTTCTTCTGTAATTTGTTTTTAGTATTTTGAGCAAAACTGAGGTTTTTTCATAGTTTAGGAGCTTTCACTAAAATTCGGTGGTCATTTCTGGTTGAACAAAAGTTTTTAAAATTCGTAAAATAGTCGTATTGTCCACATTTTTGGTCAAAACTGCATACTCAAACTGTCAGGGAAAACCATGAAGTATTAAATCCTTTTTATTATGATTTGATTTGACAAAAAAGCCAATAATATCTTATGATGTGAAAATTCATACCGACAAATGAAGATTAGAAATGGCCCCCGACATGTTCTAAATTAATAAATTAGTGAACCTTCATGGCCATTTGTGTACAAAAAATAGTCATCTTCTTTCAAAATTGGAATTACCAGTAACGAAAGCAAAACCATTTTATTTTTCAAATGCACAAGAGACTAACCCACATGGTTAAAGCCACTTTGCAACCAGTTTGTCTTTAATGCGCTTTAGTTTTTGAAGCACGTTTTCCTGAAGTTTTGGATCAATGACTACCCCACAGTGGAGTTCAAGTTGAAACGAAAGCAATATATGCAATTTATCACTCGGCCTTTGAAAAATACTTTTTCGTTGAAAGTTGGGTACAGAATTGGGAAGAGCGAATTCGTGAATACAAAAAACCTAGTACAAAAGGGCGTTTATTTGACTCTCCGCATGAGCAAAGGAGTACACTATTGAAATTAAAAGCGCGCAGAATGTGTCCGTTGTGTTGTGTCGTTCGTGGGGTAGATAACACCATAAAAACGCATGATGAACGAAGGGCACGATCAAGCCATCACCATCATCAAGCAGAAGTCAAGAGAGAAACGACAAGAATCAAAATTGAACGGGTCAAGAAAGGGGTTGAATTCAAATGTACTGCGGCCATGCCATTTCATTAGCTCGTACTCTTATTATTGAGATCGGTAAGGGCAATTAGCATTGGTATTAAAGATGGGAAGAAAAAGATCAACGATGATTAGAAGCACACGTCTCACGTGAACTCACGACTTTTTCTCTAATATTTTTCGATCATAAAATCTATCTGAAAATGGCAAAGAATACAGAGAGAGAGAGAGAGAGATAGAAAGGTAATGCAATTTTTTGCATCCAACTTTACTAATACATGCGAAAAGCTCACATGAATGCAATCACTCGATATATCAAAAATCAGGCTTGACATCTAACAACACATTTTTTGCCTTTTGGCCAAGAAAATAATTGAATGTCACTTTATTACGTGGTGGGATTGAATTAATGGATTTGCTGGTTTGCTTATTGCGCTAAATATGATTCTATACATGTGCAGAACTAAGTAGGAATGTTCATCACCCCGAAGCTGCTTCTCGTTGCAAAATGCAGTTTGTCAAGAATAGAGTTTGAAATGAATAACCTCGGCCAAGCGAATAAATGCACAAAGAAAGGTGATGTGGTGGTGGTGGTTTGGGGCAATGAAATACATTAAGATTCCTGCAACTTAACCTTCGCTCGTCTCACCACTTATTTTAACAAAATTTAGCGTTAAGCATTTGAAAAAAAAAAATCTTATTTAAACATCGGCAAATGTCAATACTCCTCCAAGTCAAAGGGTTGTAGTAAAATGTTTTTACTACATAAAAAGGAGAGTTTTCATTTTTTTACTATTGAGTGAATGTGATGCTTCTTTTCAAATGCACATCTACACCGCATTAACTTTGCTTTTTTAGATATTCCCTGTACATTGGTCTAAACAACCTGCTTCGAATCTGTAAATGGCAGGACAATCAGGTAAAGTCAAAAGCTCCAATATATAGATTATATGCATATCCAAGAGACTGTTGGTGCCGCTGCCTTCATAATTTTTTTTCGTCAACAGAAAAGGACGGTGTTGTCGTAAATCAGAATATATTTCACTTACTTTAGCGAGCTACTTTTTAATAACTTTGTATACCATTTAACCATACAAATGCAGTGCATAGGATCAAGTGAAGTCAAACATGAACGTGCACAAGCCTCAAATTTACGCGTCCAGCCAGTGATAACCTATACATTTCATTTTGTATGCATATATTCTTTTCAAAAAAATGAAAGGTTTCAAGTTGATTCCGTGAAGGTGAGTATAAGCACCAGAACCAAAAAAAATGCTAAACATGCTTTCGACATCGGCGTTACGGTGCGGTGCTACGGCAGATGATTGTTGTTGCAGAGTATTGTTGGTTTTAGATGGTTCTCTCCCATTGTATGAATAGTATTCAATGGCATTGATGAGAATATGGAATGGCAATTGATGAACATGCTATCTGCTACCTCAAACAAGTAAGAAATAGTGAGTCACTTGTGAGAGCTCAATCTTTAAAATGGTATCATACTAGTGCTTAAAAGCATTGGAGTTGGAGTTAGATGTTAATGTTGGCGGCGTTTGAGGACGCTTTGGCTCCCGCAAATGATGTGGTGACCGTGGGAGCTTCTTACATAGATACCAACAAACATTGTTTGCATCACAATTTATCCGGGAGTGACTGGCATTAAGAAAAACCATTGTCCATTTCCATTTAATACCTGTAGCTCATGTACATATTGGTCCGCATAAAAAACTTGTCCGTAATGAAATGTACGTTGCGGGTAGCAGAGAAAATGGCTATATGAGTGAGTATTAGAGTGGATTGTCAACGAAGGGAGAAAAATCATTTTTAGTCCATTATGCTCCTTGAAAAAGGTAACCGTTTTCATTTGCAACCACTTGTTGCTTTGCTGCGATGCGTATAATATTTTATTGTATTTATTCTGCAAGCCTTTTCGGAAAGATGAGTGGTAAAACTGCGAGGGGAATTTGTCACTGGCATGCAAACTAAATTTACACTTGATGTGTATGAAAAAGCAGGATAAGGACAGTCGTGATTAATCACAAGATCAATTTTATAGGTTGATTAATCGCTCAAGCAGAAGAGTGGGCTGCTAGTATCAGGGCTTCGTTAATATTTTGTCGTTGAGTTTTCCTAAACGATAGAAAGACCTTTGGCGAATTCATGCATAAAAATTCATTATCATCATTTGAGCTATCAAAAGGAACGAGTAAACCTATTCATGAACTCATGCAAATAAGTTTATAGGTACTATTTTAATATCGAAATAGCCATTATCTACGATATGAATTATTTGTTACAATCACTCACTGATTGACAATAAGCAACGTTCATTAAAGCGTAGTCATAAAAAATTATGTAGGCCGTTTTTTTCCTAAATGAACAGCATTCGTCATTCAATTGTAATCGTCGCTTATGAGTAACTAAACTTAAAATTTGAATGTATTAGCTATGATTGATTTGGTTAATATATACTTAGCATCAGCTAGAAGAATAAAGAATAAATATATATTTTTATCTCTAGAAGAGTTTTCGTGACTCAGATGAACATAAAAAGAAATAGAATAGTTCTGAAACACTTGTAGAGTAAAACTGACCACGATGACGACAACTATTTAGGTAAAAAGGAAGCATTATATATACGTAAATGTTTATCGAAAAGTGGCTGAGACTCTTCTAAAAAATATTATGAGAGTATTACTGCAGCATACAGAAGGGAGTGTAGAGCCAACACGGCAACGTGATCCCGATGAAGAAGATCCCACCATAACACCATCCTATCGTCATCTTTATATAAAATCGTCGTAATAAAAATCATTATTATATTTTAACAGTGTTTTCCGTTGTCGTAGTCCAAAATCCACCACCAATCACGAACTTCATACCTTGATATTCTTTAAGCAACAATGTATGTACAAAGTTATCACTACAATCATCCTACTAGCTGCTATTGAGCTTCTTTCATTTTATCGTCCTGTCCTCTTTTTGTGTAAATTGTAAATCTCAAAGATTCTTTTTCTCTTGAAAGAGTACTTTCGAATTCCAAAGTAAAACATTAAAAGCCTCGTCACACACCATTCAAAACTCGACTGCTGCTGAACAAGAACTTTTTCGTTTTTTCCCAGCTTGAAAAGCACAACTAGTCAACCTTCAGGATAAAGTAAGAACGGACGTTACGGCTACATATATCCCATCAAATGTACATTGTACATTTTAAAGATTCTTTAGCTACCCCAAACCAGCAGAATAAAGTAGTGCGTATTCATAGAATATTATGCCTTTTAATGTTCATACCAAGCAAAAATAAGACATGGACACAGCAACAAAAAATCGACGGAGGAGAAATGCTCCAAGTAGGCAAGGAAATAGTGCATTGTCGCGACTATCATCATCAGAACATAACAAAACGATGCGCTTTTAACTTATCGTTTGAAGAACAAGCCTTTTTCGAAGCCTCATCACATCAGAATCCTCCTTCTCATACATGTAGTGAAATGATAGGTATATTTTGTTGTTATTGTTGCATTGGCACACAACAATGCATTGTGAAGATAGACGGGGAGACACATTCTCCTAAAACGAGTTGAAGCAAGTAATAGTAGTAGTAGTGGTCTCTCTCGCTCACTTCGTCACAAATGTAAGCCAACTTGCCTCTACGACGACTACGGCAACTGAATATTAATAAAATGAAAATATATATAATCATAAACTAACTGTGTAAAAATATGCAAGAGCAAAATTACCTTGCTAAAGTATAGTGCAGAATAGAAAGAAAAGGGAAGAAGAAAAAGGCTGTCAAAAATCCTTATATTTCAAAATTTTACTAGTATCATAAGCAATGAAGTGGCAGCAGTAACAATGTGAAATGTATTAAAAAAAAGTTTTTTTTTTCAACGTACAAAAAATTGAGCGATCAATAACGTGTTTAACAGTAAAAGTTTTTGTAAAAAATAAATATGTAGGGAGAAAAGGAAGGAAGAAGTTACTTGATACTTTTTTCTCGCAAACTAAAAAGATTAACATTAAAGTGACCGATTCGATGGAGTGGAAAACGTGCTAGAAATTGTCCATAGGCACCCATGAAATTTCCTTTATTTGCCTGAGTGAAGTACAAGACCTAGTTATAAATTAAGGAAATGCAAGTCAAATTGAAAATTGTGTATTGATGGAAATGAAACTTAACAACATTTGAAATGTGACTGCTGACTTGGTCAAAGTGTTTAATTAGTGTCACTGGAGTGCACATGATGGGGCAACGGACAAAGAAGTGTGGCTGTCGTGGTACTGAAGATGACGATGATGGCGGTGTGACAGTGTCCCCCTTAGAAGAATTAATCAAAGTTGGCTATACATTATGCGGCAGAGACATGAGGAAGAGGAAATATTACGAAAGGAAAAAAAGTACGTGGATTTTACTTTAAGGAAAAACGTCTCATCGCAACTGTATCAACATCAATATGTCTACATGTGATCAAGTTGATAGTTTTAGGAAGATATTTAAAAACTAAATAAATTGAATGTAACATGGCAAATAGTGAAAGCCTTGTTGCCTTAACTTCGTATTTTTGCTCAGCGATTAAAGAACATTTTAGCGTAAGCATAGTATTCACTGGATCCTGGTTGCCTGATAACAATCCAAGTTTGTGATGATATGTGTATGCTTTTTAAAATCAATGCATCTTACCTCCTGGGACAATCTATTATCCCATAATCCAACATAATTTTGTTTGACCCGTTGACCATGACTCTATAACCTGCCTTAATTAATTTTTGTAGAGTTTTTGGTTGTTTATATAATGATAAGTTGTAATCTTCCATTTATTGTGTTAAGCTGTTTATCACAAGTCCAGTCGGTTCAAATGCCAGTTTGTTTGTTGAGATTTTGTTCTGGATTTATTTCTGATGGATTATGCATGCAGCAAACTGTTGAAATTATGACCTTAACTTCCTCATCGAATATAAATTTAAAGTGCCTTTAAGTAAACAACAAGAATGTGACCATTTGCGTGTGATCAAGCTTTAACCAAGTGATTAATTTTAATCCGTCCGTCTTGTTGGAAGTACTATCCATCTCAATGTGATATCGAATGTTTGTGTTTACGTTCCGCATGCGCATTCTTGTTTGTAGTTTGCACGAGTTATTGAAGCAGAACATTTTCAAAACTATTCAATATTCAGTGTGCCAAAATGCGATTTTAAATACCAATAGCTACAGCCTAGATGTAAAGTGGTGATTGTGCCTTGTTTGGAGCCTTAGCTTCTAGGATTACAGCCGTCCAAATTTTTAAAACCTTGAATTCGTGCCAAACGTTTTCTTGTAAAAGAAAGTCTAACGATTCAACAATATAACCTTCCTTCTCTAGCTACCTCTTCTTTGCATATTCTTCCCCTTGGAAGAAAAATTGATGACTGAACTGAACTGGTCAAAGATTGGAAAGACAAGATATATATGAATATATTTTTGGAAATCTAACAAGACATCTTATCTACTATAGATTGGACTGGATTAAAACGAGAGCTTCCGAAGAAATCATAAAGTCAAGAAAAATGCCGGACAGTGGGGTAATGTCTTCGATGTCCCCACCACCACCACCCCAACAACCCCCATTCTACAGTCCTCCCGCACCTCCTTCGCAATCGATAGGGAGTGGAATGAACGCCGGAGGAGGCAACCATGATGAATCAAGTAGTTATCTTGGTTACAATGGAAACATTGGAAACAACAATGGAGATAATTTAAATAGTAATATGGGAAATAATGGAACTTACAACCATAGATCGTATGCGGGTGGAGGAAGAACTGTAAGTTTTAGTAATAACGTTAGTGGAAATAATAATAATGATAACAATCCAAACGATCCAAACAACAACGGTGGGGGAGGGGGTGGTGGTTCCTTCGTCGAAATGCCGGAAGATATGGCAAATGGTGGAGACATGATGATGCTTGATAGTAACAATCCAAACAACAGTAGTGTTCCCCGTGACTTATTCGAAGAGATTAGAAATGGAGGAGGCCACTGGAGTCAACTTTTACGTCAAGTTGTTCTTACGCCACCAGCCTTGGATGATGACCCTGTTATGGGGGTTGATGAACAGGGAAATCCTAGTAATAGCAATAATGGTGGTAGTGGAAACAATAATAGTACCGGTAGTAACAATAGTGGTAATAATAACAATGTAGTTCCGTTACAAATCGTTGGAGGCTCGGAGAATGGCCAATTCGTATACGTAGGAATTACTAATCAGGATATTAATCGATGGATCACGGTCGGATACCTCCAGCCTGGTGACATCATTCTAGAAATTCAGGGTCAACAGGTTGGTGAACCCCGTACATGTTCCTTTTAATATATATTTAAAAGTGCTTTATTGTAAACTACAAATAATCCTTGCAGATTAGACTCTTTGTCAAATTTTAGCAAAATGCCGAAAGCTTGAATACACGTTCTTTCCTTTTTGACAAGATAGTTATTACAAACATATCCTCATTCTTTCATAAAATCTTTAATTCCTTTCCTTATAGACCCATCAATTTATTCAAGTGCCGGCAGTAAAAGTTAGCGCGTGGATTGTAGGCCACCCCTAACTTTTACAACAAAACAATTATGTTCAAGTAACTTTTACTGCTTGTTTTTCAAACGAATTACATCATGATGACTCAATTTTGCTGCTTCTTAACCTCTTGATTGAAAGAACCAATTGAGTCGTTGACATCAGTATCAGCGTCTCTCTACGACTTTTGAAGGCTGCAACTATTGTAGTTTGTTCCAAACCTATTATTCAAGAGTTATAGCAGTAATTTTGTGAATTTACAACCGCTCTCCACGTTTTATGCCCGATCGCTTTTTGGTCGGACTAAAATATTTAAACTCCCAATATAAATGCATCTATTCAATTTGAATGCATGTGAGTTTCAATAACATTCAGGAAAAGACACCCCAACCACGTGTTCGGATTGCATCTTGGCTCATTTTTTACGACTTTGAAAAACAACTTAAAGATTTTAACACTCGTAAAACTTTCCTCTATCGCTCTTCCGACTTCTATGTTATTATTTTGGAGGTACCCGTGAATTACAAAAGCCATTTTTTGCTAGTGTAAATTCCACGGCACCATTTGTTGTCTAAGTTCATGAAAATCATAAAACTCATGAATGAGCTGTGTGGTGATTAACGGTGATGCGCTGGTGGTTGTAAAACATTTACATAAAACACACATGGCACAAGGGTATAATTTTAGACTGCATCTCCCGAAACGAAACTGAACGGATCAATGGAAGCGGCGAGGGCTCACAAAAGATTAAATGATTTTGCTAATCCAAAGCGATTTTTACAGCTAAAAGGTGGGTTGCCTGTTCATTCATGAGTATGTTTAGGAATTTGCAACTCTCAGACAATAATGAAAACTAAGAGGATACACATGAATTTTATAATTGCGTTTAATGTTTAGGTATATAATATTTACTTACCGCAATTGTTTTAGACACTGATTTGTTTTGTCATCATCANCATCATCATCATGCATGTTTTTATCTCTCAATTCAAATTTCAATGCGTAGGGGAGAGGAACAAATATTTTGGGTTTCTCAAGAGTTGGTATGACCGTTTTAAGTTCGCAGTTTTATAGCTTTTCCTGAGGATTGATGATGAATGAATGGATGATATTAAGCGTGAAGACATGCGGAAGGGTTTTCTTCTCCACAAATGAATTGAGCTGATTGTTAGCTGTGTTCACAGGTATTTTACCAATTTATTTAAAGGTTTTAGTGATATTCGGGTTCGTGTCTTAAAAATGAAAGAACGTGTGCGTTTCCTGAGTCAGCCAATTTTTTTTGCTCAATACATCCCTTCTTCCATTCTCTCATCAAATACCAAATGCTATTTATAGTATGAAATGGCGTAAAATCGTTTTTAGAACCCATTAAAACGGAGTTTTTATTTAAGAGAAATGCTTGTCTAGCAGTCGTATTTTTTTGCCGAGAAGTCACTACTACAAGTTTCACAGTTATTATTTTTTTGTAGCTTGAAACAATCCATAAAATCGTCTTTCCGAATATGAATCTTAAAGGGTATACAATTGCAATAGAGAAGATGAGAAAAACAAAGATGGTAATTCATAAAATAGAGTATATTTTCATTATTTATATGATGTACATGCAAGAGCGAGAGTATTTAAGTTTTATTTTCTTCTTACAGCTCCATCGCTTTTAATTTTTATCCAGACTGAAAGATTGTTTTATACTTTACACACTACTTACGAGAATATGTTTGTAATCAGCATCACCATGCTAGTAATTCTCTTTTGCTGTCAAGAGTCAATACTGGGAGATGTCGAATGAAGTGAAATCACACATAACATTAGTTTCAGGCGAAGATAATCTCTCTTTCATGTTTGACTTTGTCTGACATGAGACGATGACTCATTGACAATGACTTCTTGTTCCTCCACATGTCAAGTTAAATGTTTATATTAATCTGTAAATCTGCATTGCTTGAACATGATTGGAGCCAAATGAAAACATCTTTATTTGTGGAGATATGATGGTTTCATCTTCCTGTCTACGTTTCACTGTTTTTCTGCTTCACCTCCGTTCCTTCAAAACTCATTTGCATATCTATTTAAACAAATCACACTGACGGATATTATAATTGTGTGGTTCAGTTCACAGAATATAATATATCTTTAAGCTCATTTTTTTAGCTCATTTT
>JAANSQ010002290.1:0-12373 GCA_036850885.1 Lepidocyrtinus dapeste | reverse complement strand
AAAATTTGAAACACTAGTCAGCATCAGCTGCTTTGTTGATCCTTTACAGCTGTGTTGCTTCTTAAAAACGTAGCAGTTTCAAAGGAATATGAGAGTAGGTATAAAATTAAAAACTTGGCCAATTTTTCATCCAATTCCCAATTCACTATTCTCATTTCCATAAGCTTCCCATTTTCTCGAGTCATACATCACTAACCTGCTTTTTGTACATTCCATCAAGCAGTAATTGATTTTCACCTTTTAACTCTCTAGCGTATCAATCACTGTCTTGTACAGAACGGGGGACAAGTTCGGACAGACCATAATAGAAGGATTTTTTTTTCTAGATGGCAGGGTATAGTTTAGTTGATGTGGAGTGTGGAGCTAAGGTGTTAGGAGAATCGACTTGATGGAGGAAACGGATTGTTTTGAAGTACCTAACACCATTACGTTGCCAATATCAACCGAGAGTTATACGACCACAGTAGAAGAAAGTCAAGAAAATGCTACATTTGCTACACCCCTTGACTCACAAAAAATGCCCTATAATCAACTAGTCAAAGAGTCAAAAGAGTGAAAATCAGTAGAGACCTCCAAAGTCCCAACATGTCTTTGAAACCAATACGATTTTCGCATTCCGTGACAATATTTTTCTTTACCTGGAAATAGACAGTTTTTCTTGTGACAAGCACCATTTCTTCTCTTGTGATTATACCATATCGATTTTCATTACTGTGTTATTCCATTCAAACTAAATTATTTGGGTCAATGCGGGTCAAAACAGAGGTGGAGAAGGAACTAAGCAGTTGAATATAAAATCAAGGAAACTTTGTACATGAATACATGATACCTGGTCTTGTCTACATGATATCGAATACAATCCAGACTAAATTCATTATTTCCTACTTTCATCCGACCCCCAACTGCAAAAAACGTTATCGCTTTGTGCATGTTATCTTAGAAAATTGAAGGACTGCCAAAATCCCACTCTCGATATTTATGTTTGTCTACAAGGCTTTGCATAGCCTATAGTCTCCTCTCAATCATGTATTCAACTTCATGAGAAACTACGGAGGTGTGTAAGATTTCCATGATCATGATTACCACTCGTTTCATTTGACACGCCAGAAAAGTCAAAACATTGACAGAGTGAAAAGGAGCAAGAGAAATTGCTTTGCTAAAAATGTTTCTCTTTTATCTTTCGCAAAAAAAAGTGGTGCACTTGCACACCCACAGGCGAGCCTATATCTTGGTGTCCTTTTCCTTTTACACGCACTGCATTTTCTTGGTTCTCACCGCAAAATCCTGACTGAAAATCGTTTCATGTCAGAAAGTGTGTATAGTTATAGAAGGATGTGAAACACGAGGAAAAAGTCGTTAGTCACTTTTCTATTTCCATTTCACCAACATTATTTTCCCTACACTTTTTTTCAAGTCCAATCCAATTGGTAAGGATCTTGAATGAGGAAATGGATCAATATCAAATACACCAAGTAGTTTTTCTTTCTCAACCTTTTCATGTTTGACTTTGCCCCTTGTTACGCTTGTCTTTCTGACGAGGAGAGTTCTACCAAGGAGAAAAGTTTTCTTTCAAGTCTTAAGGTATCATGAATAATATGAAGAAAAAATATACTCAGATGATCATCTTCAAACACACATTTCCCCGAGTTCTCTACCATTTCACTTTCGTGATTGGGGAACTCACAAGGAAGGGAAAAAAAGTGGCCGGAAATTGAATTTTTGTCTCACAAGGAATTCTTATACTCCCTCTAGTCTCCTACGTTCTTGAAACAGGGAGGAAATAGACACACGAAAAGAAAAGTCTTTGATTGAAAATACACTACGTCTCTGCCTAAAATGGTACACATTTATGTTCACTTTTAGCCTTAAAAAGTACAGATATAAATGGGAAAGGTTATAATGATAAGGGGATGAGTTACAGGAAAATTCTTTCTTTTTGTAGGATTAATAATCCAAATTTATTAACGTATCCCTTTCAAATCAGTTATACGATATTTCTTCTTGATTTGTGGAGGAATGTGAATAAAAAATGTTACGCAAGTGTAGACTTGATTTCTGTGCTTCTGTAGTCCTGTGGCTTTTAATAATACGCAGGAGGTTCACAATAATCCAAATTTATTAACGTATCCCTTTCAAATCAGCTATACGATATTTCTTCTTGATTGTGGAGGAATGTGAATAAAAAATGTTGATTTCTGTGCTTCTGTAGTCCTGTGGCTTTTAATAATACGCAGGAGGTTCACAAGTTCTGGTCAAGTTTCCTTGTTTGAAGTCCACATGTTACATGGACTATTCACCTTCAAATATGTCAGCCATTTTGAGTGGTGACACCCAGACTTAATTTGATTTGGTATTTGCTTTTGTNTTACATGGACTATTCACCTTCAGATATGTATGTCAGCCATTTTGAGTGGTGACACCCAGACTTAATTTGATTTGGTATTTGCTTTTGTACTTTTCCTTTAGGATTTGATCGATTGTGTACCGGGAAAACGAATATTAAAATTTCCCCTTTTAAGTGAAAATGTTTTCTCCTTATTTATTCACATGTATGTAGCTTTCTCGTATTTTTATGTTATTTCTCCTATTTGGCAACTGGATTTGCCAAAAATGCCAAGTGTAGCGTAGTACAATACTGGGATTATGATGATGAATGGCCAAAAAAACCATTTCAATTTTCCGTTTTCCTAAGAAAGTTTATCAAATGTCAAAGGAAAATGAAAGCATTGTATTAAAACTGGGAACTGCCAGGTGATCGAATCAATCGTGGACTTTCTCTTTTCTCCAAGGTACAATTGTGGCTGTCATTTTAAAAGGAAAATGTGAAATGAGCTTACAGAATATGGTTAATTTAAAGCGTACATGAACTTTAGCCCCGAAATGGAATTAATTTTATACTCTGGTTAAATAATGCTGAAGCAATAGAATTTCAGTGTATGTGTGTATTGATATAACATGACATCAAACATGTCATGTCAAAGGGAATTATTATCATAAAAATGTATATACTTCACAGACATAACTTGAAATGACCTCAATGGAATATTATTTTATCAAAAGAAGAATGAACATTCAAACAAACTTTCCATGTGACCTTCATCCAGATTACTTGGAAAAAAAATTAGCATTACTCGTTGCACATTTTGTCTACTTCCGCAAACGCCACAGCTTATCCCTTACGTTTCCGTTACAGATAAAAATAACACACAAACATACTGTACATATATAGACCTCGGAGGGGAAATACAATTATTCTATGGAGGAACGGGACTAGTTCTCTCCAGTATCATTAGTTATGGTTTCCGTCTAGTTGTTTTTTGTCAAATATGATAGAAAAGTAAGTTACATACAATAAAATTATCTAACGATGAAGTATAATTGGAAAGCAATATAATATAATATTTAGAATTTTGAATCCGAGTTGGCGACAATAGCCAAGAGTTCTTATCCAAGATCTCAATAGCCAAGGCTCGTTATCCTAGAATGCATTTATCGAAGAGGACATTTTGCCAAGAATGCCTTTATCCAAGGGGACTATTTCCCAAGAATGCGTTTATCCAAGGAGACAATTTACCATTTATACAGTTATCCAAGCTCTCATTTCCCATGAGGTCTTCTATTCTAGCCAAGAAGTAATTTTTCATTGTTGTGCGAAATGAAAAATATAAAATACGAAAATATGGCACGTTATAATCCTACCATTTAGAGTTGGACTATCTGATCATGTAAAAATATTACAAAAATATTTCAAAAAAATCATGCTCTGTATTTTTACTTTCACAAAAAATGACAAAATTACTTCTTGGCCGAAAGACCTCATGGGAAATGATAGCTTGGATAACTATATTCTTGGTAAATTATTATCTTGGATAAATAAATTCTTGGCAAATTGTCCCCTTGGATAAAGGCATTCTCTGCAAATTGTCTCCTTGGATAAATGTATTCTAGGATAACGAGCCTTGGCTATTGAGATCTTGGGTAAAGAGTCTTGGCTTTTAACTTGCTTCCTTTGAATCCTCTTCAAAAATTGAATCTTTTATGACGCATGAAATATTCATCCCCAAAGGAGAAGCCAACGAATCTCTATTTTGTGTTTCAACTGTTATGACTTAAAGAGTTATTTATATAAAAATTAAGTTTAGTTATGTTCTTGGCATTCACACATGCGTAATATAAGCTTCATCACATTTTTAAGGAAAATTATGATGAGACGAGATTCCTTGTAAGCTTCTAAATAAACACCAACGATGGTATACTATCGGCTTTGTCTAAACCTTGTATTCTTTAGGAAAAACAAGGTGCAGCTTTTCCTTCGCAATTTCTTTTAGCTTAGCATATTATTAGAGTGAAGTAAGGATGCGGTTTTATTTTACTTTTAACACTTTCCGTCTCCCGCTCACGTATTGTTTGTTACTAAGCTGTCTGCCTCGCCACGTAGCGTAAGATAAACTTTGCAAGTTTCAAAGAAAACTCTCGTTAAGAAATGCGCGAAGCGGTGGAATCATGGAATTGAGAAACAATGAGTGAAAACGGATTACGTTAGTGTCTTACTGGTTGCTTTAACTCTTTCACTAAATTTCGCATCTCTCGCTAATAATCACATACAAAACGCAATTCCTTTCGTGATTTTTACACTCGTAGATAAAACAATGCACATGTTGTCTCTATTTTGTTTACAGTATTTCCAAGTGTTTCTCAAACGGTAGAAAAAAAAGTGTAAAGCTATTAATAATCTTTCTCTGTGTCTGCCTTCCTTTCTTCATTCCTAAACTTATCATAAGTTTCTATTTTTTTTTGTTCCAGCCAAGCAAAAACTTACACTGGAAAAATAAGTACCTATCCCTACCACAGGACGGCACACATGCTCCAGAACAAGAAACTTTGGAGAAACTAACTTTTAATTTATGATTTTCATTATTATCCAATAAATCACTGGCGGAAGGTGGAGAAAAATGTATTAGAATGAGACGAAGAGGAAGAAAAGGAGGCGTTACTCTGCGTCCCCATTTTCAACTCTTTTGTTTCCTATTTGTATCCTGAACAAAAAAAGCAAACAATTTTTTTCCCCTAAGTAATGCTAATGCAAAACTTATTTTCACTAAAAATATTGCGGTTCGGTACAAAAAAAATATTCTTTTGGAACAACACTTGTTTCCTCGTTTACTTATCCCTAGTGCCTTAATTCAAGGAAAAAATGCAAAATGTTTAGCCAAGTCTTCACTGCGGCGGTAGTATCCTTAAAGTCTACGGTGTATCCCATACATTTCCGACTGTTGCGTTTTTTCCTTCCTAAAAGTAATCTTTTCACCTCTAACAAAAATCTACAAATAAGTTCATGTTTATTTTCCCCCTCCCTTATGAAACGGCTAATGTTTAAGAAAGTCTAAAGCTTCTCTACAAAATTTTGACTTTGACTGACAAGCTCAACTACTAAAAAATACCTAAGGTGAAATTTTTTTCACCACCCAAGTATAAATTGCATTGTAATGAATGCATTATACCTTAACTTGCTATAGTTTACATGTCGCGTGAGTTCTTCTCTCTACACTAAGCTCATATTTCACCATCATGATTTCATTCCACTTTTTACGCTGCTCTGATCACTACAAAACATCTACTCATAACAAAATAGCAGCATTATACCAGGACTTTTCTGAGTTTACTGGTATTTACGATTTTTTCCCTAACAGCTACAGAGAAAAGAGAACAGTCGTAAAAAAAGGGAATGTCAAAATCAAAAATACCACCTGTCTTAACCCTTTCCCTTAAAGGTAAGTACCATAGAGCGTTTGAAATGCTTATGCTCTACTTTCCACCTAATACAGTACATCATGATGAGAATGTATTCATACCAAAATTGGTGGACCGTGTAGAAATTTTTTTTATATTTTTTGTGTAGAAAGAAACAAAAAAAAACATGAATTTTCCTACAAGAAAAGCGTCTGTTTTAAGACTACATATATTTTGATTTGTAGCTGTTTTCCGGTGTCTTTTTATTACTCTGTTTTTTCTCTTATTATGAAATATTGGCCTGCTCATGTAAAAACACAGTAGAGAATCCTCCATGAGCCCTTTTGTCATCATCAAGGAAAGCTTCATGATGATACTTTCATTTGAAATGATGCAGTGTATTTTGTACCTTACAACAAAGCTTCATGAAATGGATGTGATGGGCTTTCCTCGCGGTTTTTCTTTGTTTGCTTTACACAAATATAGATGTGTAGTTTTTGCATTGTTTATTCAACATTTTTCATAGAGTTGGCTGTAAAGAGGTATCG
The DNA here is from genome assembly GCA_036850885.1 of Lepidocyrtinus dapeste. Lineage (NCBI taxonomy): Eukaryota > Metazoa > Arthropoda > Collembola > Entomobryomorpha > Entomobryidae > Lepidocyrtinus > Lepidocyrtinus dapeste. Next base: position 6,095 of record JAANSQ010002290.1, on the reverse strand, counting down.
TATATTTACATCATCTTCGTAAATCATATACCACAATGAAGCAAAGAGCCAGTTCACCCCTATAGAATAATGGGGCTATGGAAGAGTTCATTGGAAATGGAAAAATGCATCTTGAAATATAACCTGACAATGAATCCCACAAAAGCCAAGCCATTATACAAACCAACCAGGTTTTCGTGTCGATTTTAATTTTGCTCCTTTTCCCAAACGTAACAAATTGGTGTAGGCAGTAATAATCAAGGAAAGTCAAGGTAAGCGCGAGTGTGTATTGTTAAAAAAACTGGAAGAAAAACTAAACTTATATTCTAACATCAAATTACTCGTGAGAGGTTGACTGGCAAACCATGATGTAATGTTTTGGGTTTATTTGTCATTTGAGATTGTTCCGCCTAGCGATCTCGAAATATAGCTTTCCTTTTACAATGTCAAATGTAGTACTGTGACATAAAAAGTGTGTGGTTACTCTCCAGTTTTCTTTCAACTTTTGAACATTTGCCGGAAAAAAATAACCAATGGAAAATGTAAAAGTGTACGGTTTGTTAATTAACTCAAACATGAACAACTAAAAAGTTTTGTTTCTTTTGAGAAGCGAGCAACTGGAAAATGTGACACAGTAAGGTAAACTTTTTGCTGGTGACTTGACAAAAAATATTATTTACAGGTTGATATATAAATGCGATTATTTGTCGTACATTGTTTGGCTGCGTAGTTCACCGAATAAATCATATATTGCGACTTTTGCTACGGAATTGTTCATTAAAAATTTTCGCTGGTGTGATTTTTATCACGAGTCGTAAAATGTTTCGTATTTTTGCAGTATACAGGCTATTTTTGGTACTTAATGAATAGAACCAACGATGTATCCCAATTCTAAGGAGTTATGACAACGTAAATACTACGCACTTGTTATTTCGTAGCTGAGCTGGCCAAGCAAAGTATTGGGTTTGATATGTCCGTCTGTCCGTCATTGTTCAAGATAATTCCCGACCATGAAAACCGATTGATTCCAAATTTGGTGCGTAAGTACCTGGAAACCGGAGAATGTAGTGATTGTATTTTGGATCATGTCGGTCAACGCATGAGGTCAGGGTCAAGGGTGAAAAATTTATTTATATGATGACCTATGACTGATGATAGATCATTCGAAAGCTCGTAGCTCATTCCTAATTGGAAAACATTGTTTGAATCAACGCCTGAGGCGGTAGGGGCAGATTGAGTTGAATATACTCTAAGTTCAGCTACGTTTTTATAAGCTTTTAATAGCTTTATTCTTAGAAGTTTACACCATGATTCAAGAAAATTCAATACGTTCTTACAACAATTCTTTCCACTCGGAATGTCAATGGAGCTCCTCTCTATGTTCTAATTTCAGCTACGTTTTTATTAGCTTTCAACAGCTTTATTCTTAGAAGTTTACACCATGATTCAAGAAAATTCAATACGTTCTTTCAAAGCCATAAAAGTGAAAGAGACTTACCCGGATAGAATTTTATTCCGTGAGAAATCAGTGAAACTGAATTAGGTTTAAGTCAGCTTTCTCCGCTTTGTTCCCCAAGACGCAGTACATCTTAGAATCCATCCTTTCTATTGCGCTTAACTAGCAGCACCAGCTATTCCAACTCACTTAACTTTCTTAACTACAAAGTCTATAAAAGGGATTCTTTTTCATATCGAATTTCATTTTATTGAATATTTCCACCTCTTCCTTTTGAAAGTTGAAGCAGCTGAACCAGTAATAAACAAGTTTTTTTTATAAAAGTTAATCAACAATTTTTCTCCCGCTTTCCAGAAAAATTACCATCATTACGATTTAGTAATAATATATTTCATTTTGAAAGATTTGCTATGTTGCACTTTGCACTATAATTAAAATCTTGGGTTGTAGTTCAAACTGTACCTTTAGCGTTAGAGGAAATAATAACAAAATTTCCTAGCTTATCTGGACACCATAAGCATTTACACGTACTTTCACTTCCGATCACTACATCTAAAATTAGAAAATCAACGCGGAAAACTGGCGCTGCTTCATCTGTCTCTCTGTTCATCCTCTTTCATGCATTTTGACAAAAACTTGACACGTTTAAGTAGCTAAGTCTGTACATCCATCGGAGTATACCCTCCAAGAGCAACTTTCACTGTTGACCGGGAGCATATCAACTACTTCTATTTCCTTAAACTGGTATTGATTGTGTTAAGTTCTTTTTTGCTTTGCTTTTTCATTTTCTATTAAATAAAAGTTATGCTCTTCACAAAATTCATTACTCAATTTGTTTCAGTTATTTAGGGTGCGTAGCCTCGTAGCATCATACTAGCTAAAGGTGGTCACGTCCGAGGTGTATGCCACCAGAGAATGTATGATACGAGGAGGAAAACAAGTCCATTCTGCCAACTATACATTGAGTAGCTTATTGACGCGCTAGAACCTTGCTGCATCGCCGCTGGATGTTCCCCTGTTGGAAATGAATTAGAACAATATTAATAATTTAGCCGGATGTCATTTAGATTAATTAAATCCTTTAAGTCCCATCCGACTGTCTTTATGATCCCCTCAAATCATAACATAACGACCCGTCTACTATATTCACGTCATGTTTTATTATTTATTTTATTGTTTTCTTTTTTCTCAGCAAAAAAAATTAAGCCTTGTACGCTACACGATGCTTTGTCTCGTCGTCCATGATTCTGATCCTACGTCTGGTCGGATGCCAGCTTCCGTTGCTAAAGTCCTCTTTAAAATATGTAAATCTGCATTCCATCTCTGTTCCCGTAATGATCCTTTTTTGCACGTAAAGAATAACCGTAATAGTGTAGATGGGCACTTCAACTGAACCAGAGAGGACTAATCATTAAAAATATTTTCCTAGGGACTCTAAATACTAAATACATTCTCTTCAGTTCAACTCGTCTCTCTCTCCGTCTGTTATCATTTCGAAGCTTTTTACGTCCAAAACAGTAGAACGTCCTCATATTATTCAGTAGAACGACACTAGCCCTACAACCATTCAACCATTTCAAAAGCAGGCAGGGTGACATGCCGGCTTGAATAAAATACTCTATTTTATTCATGCTTCGTCAGCAACTCCAAAAAATACAAGAAATGCTAGTGTGGGCTAACAGCATCCGCGAGGATTTGCAATGAAAAAGATGAATATATTGAATTCATAAAACATAAACTGGACATTCACATTGAAATAAAATACATGATGATGTCAAACATAAAAGTCCAGGTTTGTCCAGTATACAGTCCTCTCCGAAAAAAGTATTTTTTCCTCATTCCCACGCTGCTTCCTACGTGTTTTACTCGATATATGATTGCATTTTTGCCAAAAGAGTAAATCAAGCTTTAACGCGTATTCCCTTCACCAATTCTCCGGCTTAGGAAAAGTATGGATACGGAAGTGTAAGCAAAGCCTTTGATGTATTTTTTTACTTCGGTTACATCATGAATTTATGTAATAGTGCTAGAGCGTATGAAAGATCTGTTCAAAAGGCCTTTCAAAAGTTATGAATCCACATTACTTTCACCACTTCAAGGCCCAAGGGTTCATTCAGTAATTCAGAAATAATACAATTGTCTAATAAAAGTACTTTTGGAAATTGTTAAGCAGTCATTATCCATTACTTTAATGTGCAATAGCAATGGCTTAGTATGCAAAGAGTAAAAGTTCAATTCACTTTGAGGTAATGTAGCCTTTCATTGTAAATCCTTGTTGATGTTTTTTAAGACGCGAACATGAAAAAAAACTCACAACTTTTTGCTTTCACTCATCTTGTTTTCTTTTAAATTTATTTACATTTCAAGGATGACATGCACTATTCGCCAACACGAACTGAAAGGAATGTCAAGGATGAAATATAACTTTGAAAGAGCAAGCAACAGAGAGAGAAAGAGTGAAAGCTTGACATTTATTTTAGTAAAATCAAAAAGTGCGTAAATTTTTATAGGTAACAAATGGAAATTCATAGGGAAAAAATTCAATTTCTACGCAAAACTTTTAAAACCTTGTGGGAACATTCGTTTGACAATGAGCGACAAAACATGCAAAGTTGAATTTGGGTTTGTTCGGGTTTATTCAATTTTCCTCTGGTTGGAAAAAACCCATATGCCGTTAAAGATTCTTATCATTTTAAAACCCTAGAGTAGAGAAACATGTACGAACATTATAATATCCTTGTGCTGTTTCATCCAAAGCGTTTTCCAAACTTGGGTTAAAATTGCTAGAAGTTCAGTGCTATTTCGCTAATTCATACCAAGGGTATTCTAACCGACAGATAAAGTAAGCTTTATCTACAAACTGAATACGCAACAAACGCATCATACATTAGATAGGGTAAACTAAGGAGATTGAAAAACAAACAGAAAGTTTGCAAAACTAAATTTCTCAAAAAGGCTTAGATTAAGCTTTGAAATCATCATTCTTTTGCATTACAACTCTACAGAGTTTTTTACTTGATCTGTTAAAAAACTCATGCGTTTTTCTACCATCTGAACTCATAAATATGCATATTTACTTATCCGTACAGAAAACAGGAAAGTACAAAAGAGTAAAAAGAGGATTATTTTAAACTGCTTATGCCTCTGGTAAGATGTTGCTGGTTTGGTTGGTGTGGAACTGTAGACACGAGAAAATATTTGGTTAAAAAATATGCCTACTGCATCACATCAGCTTCCGCCGTCGTCAACATCCTGACAAGCTGAAGGAAACAAGTGTGAGGAATGGAACTCACAGAAAGTTCTTAAACCCTCTAGTTTCGGGGGAAAGTTGAATGTACTTTCGGTTTGAATTTTTTTAAGGAAACTCTAAACCGTTTAGCGAAAGTGGAGACTTTTTGTAGTGCTGCATATTTTACAGAAAATGTATACCTACATGAATGCCAAATGTTTCAAATAAAAATGTAATCATGGAGGAAAAAACTGCTAAAAGAAAATACGGATGCATGGGTCGCTTCCTTTACTACATTAAAGTTTGTCAACTCGAAACATTTTCTTAGAGTGTCTTTCCAATGTTTGTTTATCTTGGAGTAAACCTTCGAACTGGAATATTTTAAAGTGTGCAAACTAAAATTAGTTTCAACATTTTTCCATTTTCTACGGCTATGCAGCTTTTGCAACTGTATTTAAGGCAATTCAGTTACGCACTCGTGCCTTTTGATTAGGAAGCATGCCAATTCATATGTCCGAGTGGATTTTTCAATCATTTGGGAATAAATGCAATGTTTTGGTTCTTTACAGAAAGTTAAAAGCACTTACCATTGAGCACGTGTAAGAGTANTAAATGCAATGTTTTGGTTCTTTACAGAAAGTTAAAAGCACTTACCATTGAGCACGTGTAAGAGTACACTGGCCGAGTCGAGATTTGAAGGGGCGCATGTATAATTTCCCGAGTCTCTTTTTTCTGCCGACTTGATCAATAGGATCCCGATCGTTGTATCAGAGTTCACCTGTAAAATAAAAATAAATAAAGTTGAGTTGCATAGTTTTTTCCAAATATTATGAATAACTATAACAAATCCAGAGATTTAAACTGCCAACAGTCGTATTACTTATTAGCCCACAAAATAGAAGAACATCATTTGCATGGTTTATACGCCTTTATAATTTTTCTAATGTGGTAAGTGCTTTGTAAAGTGATAGATTCTCTTGGCTTTCCAGAATAGATTGTTTCCTTGTACACATTATGCCTTGACCATAGTAATGTAGCATCGCATGACTCCTAACTCAGATTTTGTGGAGATGCACCACTACCAAGATAATACATTTTATTGGGTGCGCAAGTACATTTGGCTAAAACAACCATGTAGCTACATTTTCACGTGAAAACATCAGAAAATTTGTCAATATTGAGGAATACACGTTAAAATATAATTATTTAGAAGTTCAGCAAGGTCGCTTGAGACTATCCTCAGGCTAAGTTGGTGAAAGCAGTTATGGCCCCCAAAACTAATTTCTCCTTACATCGAACCCATCCCCAAAAGTACTTACTTAAAGCCTTAAAATTCTAGATTTTTATCTCTAAAGAATATATTTATTTATTTATTTATTTATTTCATCAAACCTGTTTCTTATCGAAACTTGTTATGTTTGACAACAAAAA
>JAANSQ010002289.1:0-12373 GCA_036850885.1 Lepidocyrtinus dapeste | reverse complement strand
ACTTTCCGAAGATTCTGCCTAGATTGATTGTCCTTAATCTTGTAAAAGTTGTTTGTATACTTTTGGATTTATTTTTGATAGTGTTTTTTCAGACTTAAAAATCCTGTGTCCATATTCATTATGCTATAGGGCCATACTTCTTTTTACCATATTCAGTTACCAACTCGCCTGTAATATACTGACACTTCATTCATTATTCAATTAGGCATGTACCTCAGTGTAGTTTCTTATTTATGAAAACTCGCAGGACGTAAGCATGCTGGACATAAAAGTTTACGCGATGAAAAATCGTCGTCAAATATTTCGAGAGTCGAACATTCGCATCTTTCTTTGTACTGCAGCCTTGGAATACATTAAGTAAACATACATACATAAATACAAATATACATACATAAGTATAAGTAATATTCATTACATACAGCGTGAAAGTAATTTATAACGACGGAGACGGTACACAAAAGAAACTGGTATGACATTTGGTGTTCAAAATATTAAAACGAATCTGCATGGAGAACGAAAAATTCAACGAACTGCTAATGACACTTTTCATTGCTAAAGTCTGAGGGACAGTCGTAGTTTGCTTTGAATTTCAGTACTGTTTGGTTCAAAATACAAAGAAAAAATACTTAGATATGGTTGGATACATTAATAAATAATGAATTAGTATCAACTTGATGTCTTCATTGCGAGCAGCACTAGTTTAGCATTAGTTTTCCAAGCATTGGTTACGGTGGTGTATTTTATGTTGGTCGCTTTTCCATTTGTTTCATCTCCGTCCCAAAATTGAGATCATTGCCAGCTGCAAAAACATGATTTATCATCATCAAAATAACTTTACTGAATCAGGCTGTTATTTTAGCTTAAATTGTGGATTACCTGGTTGTTGTGAAACGGGCTCAAATTTCCTATCGATTACCATCATCACTCCCTTGTAAAGAAAACACATAAGCAATGAAAATATCCCAAATATACGGAAAGTTGATCGTCCACTCAAGTGCTGAAACATCAGTCCTCCAATTAAGCTACCTAAGCTGACACCTAATTAATGAAGCGATGTAAATATTAATCATTACCTAATCTAAAGGCCAAACTTAATCATTTTTCCAGGAACAAGGTAATATTTTGTGTAAAAGATGGGCACGTCTTTTATAATACATGGCAATTTGAGCATACCTACTCCTTCGAAAGCGGATCCGACGATACCTTGCACTGTGGCAGCAGTACCTTCGGGGCTTACAACGTAGGCGTATGTGGCCATGTTTGCGTAGAAAATCCCATACGTCAACCCTTGCAGAAGTTCGATTGGAAGAACGAACCAGGGATTCACCAACATTGAGTACAACATAAACCTTACTCCAAATGTACCGATGACAATGGCCATGCTGTTTACATGGCCAAACTTATTCAAAAATTTCCCTATCAGAATGAACAGAGATTGAAAGATGCCAGTACAACTGCCTAAAAGCTAAAAGAAAATATAATGTTGCATCTTTTGCCGGACAAAGAACCTACCTGCCAAATAAAAGAATGGCAACTCTCCGCAAAAGCATTGAACGATACTAATTAGCCCCTGCAGCAACTTGATCCATTTTCCAGATTCAACAATACTGTCACTGTCAGCTCTTTCCTTGGCTAAATCCTCAATGTACCTGTTGTGATTTGATCCGATAAAAAACATCATTAATTACATGGAAATTTAATATTCCAAGTTGGGGATTTAGTGTCAAGTGGGTTCAGTACCAAAAAAGGAAGTTCCACTGTAATCCAGTACAAATGCCTACGACAACACATACTAGCACGAATACTGTGATTTTTGGCTCAAATAATAATGCCACCATTCGACGACCGAGAGCTTTTGGTCGTTCCTCTTCCTCAACCTAGAAACAAATTATGTAAATTATAGCAACACTTGTACTATCGCGTATTTCATCTGCATTGCTTCACTTGGTATGTATTACTTGTGTGTTAAATTTAGTTGTAGATTAGTTATAAAGAAAGGATAATTTACTATTAATTCTATTGAGTACCAGAGTAGTTGGTCGACTTTAGTGTCATTCCCGCAATAAAGACAAGCTCACCTTCCATTTCCAACAAACAACAAAGTTCATTATGAGCAAAACGGCAGCAACCCAATAGCATGGCATGTAATTTTTTATGAAAGAGTCTCCACTGACTACATCAATTAGGAAGCCAGACAATAGAGTAAAGATTCCCCAACCAATGGACCCCCACTTTCGTTGTTGACCGTAGAGATCTGATCTGTCACCTTTTTATAAAATTCATTATTTTGTATATCATTAAGAACTTTCATTAAATTCATATTTGATTCTATAATTGCATTCAATTTCATGACGTACGTAAGGTTTGGAAACACAATGCGTCAGCAACAGAGGTCACTACTGCCATGGCGATCCAAGCTACGATAACAAATAATGCATACAACCAAAATATTAAAGTTGTGTTTCTCCCAATGGGGTCAACGCCAACTGTAGATTCCATTGCCGTATTGGCTGCACTAAGGTCCGGACAGTTGATTTGGCAATGTTCAAGGTTTGTAGGGGGGAAACAAGATAAATGCCTATTAGTAACTTTTTTATCTTCGTGAATCTCTGCAATATCTTCGATTTTCATAATAATTTTGTTTTCCAAGGTCAGCATGCTACGGAAGTCTAATTTTGCATTTGCCATAAACGTCGTTAGTAATGGCCGATCCATGGAAACATTTGCATTGCATATAGAAGGTGGGTCCAGACTTTTTTCGAAGAGAGCATCACAAAAACGTTCCACTTCTTCCTCCACAATGAGGCAGCTGATTTGACACATAATAGCATAATCCTTAGTAGAAAGCTCCTCCAGGATACTTTCCTTCATATCTGTAGAGCTCCATTGCGCGTTAGCTTTATGAGCATGCTCAATATAGGATATTCCTGTTCCACATTCAAGCTTAACGGGACGAATTATTTGCGTTTCAGTCTCACTCAAGAAAGCAAAGCAGAGGATGGCTAAGAGATTAACGATGTTAAAGAAAAGAAATAACTTCTTTTTGATTTTGAAGCGATCTGCTATGGCACCGAAAAGCGGCATAGAAAATATTCCAAGTATTGGGGCAATGGTAAAAATATATCCCACTTCTGCTTCCCTTAAACCTAGCTGCTTCCCGAACACTGATATGTAAGGCCAAAATGCCGCAACTCCTATTGATTTGGATTAAAATGAGCTTATAAGAAGCCCTGGAGAAAGATGACATTCCGAAAAAATTATATAAGGCTTAATTAAATAAGCTTTACGTACCTCCAAAGTAAAGAAAGTAGTGAGCCTTCGGGGGGAAAAGCTCCCAATTCACTTTTGGTAACGACATCGTAATTCCTTTTCTCACGTGTAACGCTGTCAGATCGTAAACTACACTGTTACACTCTTCACACTATTTAATGAGGAATACTCTACAGATAAGGAATGAAAATTTCAAGAGAATGAATTTTGACTTTTTGCATACGAATACCGAGGTGAATGTATCCCTTTTCCGCTGAGACATGCCATTCGGAAAACAACTAAGAACTGAAATCGTAACTGACGATCGGCAAAAATATGAACCTTTCTGACATTTCAGATTCATCAGCACTAACACTCCAAAGCGTAATATTTTTTTAACAAACTGTTGCTTAAAAACTGTGGGATATTACACAATGTAAAAGCTTAAGTAGGTATGTTTTTGATGCTTTCGAGTCGTCTGGCAGTGATAACTACAAAGTTACATTAGTCAGCTGCGGACAAGCACGAGTGTCATGTTATGCACCATTTGCCACTCACTAATAAGGAGGGGACATTCATACAGCTCCTTACCCAAACGCTGTCTGGTTAAACTGCCAGGGTCATAATATTCTGGAATAATATAGAATATACAGATTATTTCGCAATTGCTGTATCAGATAACACTTTGTAGTGTCATTCTAAAGCGATACTTTCTATATGGATGCAGCCTATTGCAAGATAAAAAAAAAACGATATTGACATGTTCAGCGAGGAGTTCAGTGGCATATCTGATAAACTGAATTGCTGTTTTCAAGCGTGAGTATAACACCCTTTTCTTCTCTTTGAGCAGTACGCAATAACAACCTATGGCAAAATACATTTAGCGAAGAATTAACTTTGTCTCTTGGTATCTTTTTCTCACGTATAGCGTTCCGGGTTCAGTGAAGCAAGCAGAGCATAATTTTATAGTTAGGAGCTCAAGATTTAAAACGAGTCAATTTACATCGGTTTACATAATGCTGGAACACAATAGCGACCGAACTTTTATCTCTCTATGTGATTGGAATACCTGATGTACTACTTACCTTGAACAATTATATTTATTCACACTCATTCATAACATGAAGCTAAATCACTGTTCTCAATTTTATGATGATTAAAGGTGTAATGATGCTAGTCTTTGTACAAGCATATTTATCAATTATGTACTGATGCGCTTAACATTGCCCATTTTATGTTGCAGTATAGACACGGAAGAAATTGTGGGATAAAATTTTTTAAGTACGGTAGGAAGATGGCATAAAGTATATTAAGTATGGCAAAGTTATTATGGTTCACTTTTGACCCTTCAAAATGTTTGATAAGCTGAGGGACAATTGGAAAAAAAATTCAATTGGAAACTCGTAATGGCATAGAACGCCAATGGGGCAAGTTGAAACGCTGATGGCATCCATGGTGAGAAAATATATGTGCTCTGAAAAAGTAGATATCATACAATCTGTCCATATTTTGATAAAATAATTTGACCTTCGCAAGTTTGGATCGTGATGCTGAAATTTTTTACAAAAACGACATGTGACTTTGTGACCATGAAAATATGATTATGAGTAAACTCAATTTACACTCAATACAAAAAAAAAAACAAAACTATATATGATCCTTGTTCGAAGCTTTTAGCAAAGCTCAACGTAGTGTGATATCCAATGAAAATTTGAGTAAAATGATGACGATGAATCATGACCACTCGCATGAATGATGCGTCATTAAACTGGAATCTAAATCCCACATAAGATTAACATTTCTCAAGCATTTTATTTCATCCAAATACGCGGCTAATCACAGTTGCATCAGTTTTCAAGTGTATTTACGTAATACGATTATTTGTAGCTATTTCTAAATAATTAAATCTTTGGAGCAGTTGCAGCCATTTACATTTATATAACTCAAGTATCAAAATACAGACAATAGGTGTTAGCAACAGCATTACTTGCCCTTGCTTCGATTAAATGGTGTAACAATCACCATCGAATAGTTTGTCCGTTGTTACATTGTAATTTGTAAAGTGACAGCTTTTAAGTTCTTTGTTACAATATTTGATTTGATGAACAAGTAGCTTAACAAAAATATCGAGTCTCATAAACGTAATAATTTGTAGAACTTTTTAAAAACAGGATAGTAGATAACATCGGAGTTTCGATAACGACTTTACACTTCTTGCATTATTGCAGTTAATCGGTTCTTCTACAGTGAAACGGTCTGAATAACTTTGTAAGATTCCTAAATCTATCGAACAGAATTAAAAATAATCTCAGGTAGCTACGCTCAAGGCGATGGGATAAAATAGCAAATAGTTTATCAATTAAATATATATTAACACTTTAATAACATAGTAACGAACAAAGATTGTGTAACAAGTTGGCCATACTTCATGACTAAATTTGAAGCACGTCGTCGTAAAAGGAAATGTGCAAAACATGTTTTATTTCCCAACAAAATATAATAACCTGAAAAACTATGGGTATAACTGAGAATGCATTATTGAGGAATTTATATGCGACATAACTCTAGAATTATAAACAACTTAAATAATTGTTTTTGGTAATATTTGAGAGACATTCGCCGTACTGGCAAGACATGAAATAAGTACTCTGAATAAATATAAAATTAATAAAAGAAAACTAACAGAAATACAATTTGCCGTGTTTTAAGAAGAATCAACAAATGACAAGCATAATTGACGATCCCGGGGATCTCCCCAACCTCCGTTGCCCTTCTTTAACCGCATCTTTTTTCCCCTGCGTAGTTCCACCGTAAGGACATCAGGGAACAGGAGTGAATGATGTTGCTGTATTCCTTTCTCAATAGCGTTTGCAGCCTTTTTAGGATCACATATCTTTTTCTTATGATGAACTCCGCTAGAATTTCAACCAAATAATATTTTACATACCAAACCTTATCTGCTTAGAATTTACAGATGCGATAAATGTACGCATACCAGTCTCCAATATGGAAAATCCTTGGTGCCTTGGCATACAGTACATCCAGTTCTTTGTCTAGACACGAATTCATCACCTGCAAAAAAGTTATCATAATAAAAATGAACCAACCAAGTAGAGAAATAATTCGCATTCACAACTCCCCAAAATTTATAAAACTGCATTTAGAGCAACGTAACAAATGTATTGAGATTGTAAACAATTTCGTTTAAAGAAACACTTACGAAGCACTTACCATAATACTCCAATCCCAGTTGTAATCATCGTAATTGCAGAAAGTTGGAGCACAGTGTTTTAACTTTTCCCACAGCGTTTTGTTAAACGACAGTCCCATATTATGCTTTGAAGAAACCCAATTCGTAACTACAGCCTAAAAAAGTTAATAAAATGCGTTAATGTTATCCGTCAGCTAGTAGTTCAGCTATGCGGGGGAAAAAGAAATTAAAGTTGAACAATAAACGCAAATGAATCCTGCAGAAAAAGAATTATCGAATAGATGTTGTTTCCCTACACTAGAATAAAAGCGTAGAAATTCGTGTGTCCAGATCTACCTTGTACGCTGACTATTTTCCCAGAAATATCAAATATCAAATTAAGTGCTAGTCCAAAACTACACATAAACATTTTTCCATGAACAAATTTGTTAAAGCTAAAACCACACGACTTTTAAAATATTTCTTTGAAAAAATTTACCTTCTACAAAAATCTAAACGCAACGTTTTCTTTCAAGAGGTCAACCAAAAATGTCATATTTGCATACATACAATACTCGTAACATATACGTCTCAATGTACATTTAGGCGTCACTTCAAAAATTTGCTTGATAAAATTCATTGCAAGAACTTTACACACAATTAACTACGTAACTTTAGCAAAAAGCAGTCAAGAATTTCATATCAATCTTAGAAACTCAACTCGGGCGCATTCTTAATAATGAAATATACAACAAAGTCCGTTATTTAAATGTTAGGAGCTAAATTTGCCATATCATAGCCAGATTACAATTACATGAGTTCGCCTAGCAAGAAAAAACCGTCGGGGAAAATGTTCCAGAAAAAAAATACAAAAAAGAATACATCATACTGACTACTCCATCTCGACAGAATTAAATTAGTAAACTGCTACTTTCCTACGCAATCAACACAGAGTAAAGCTAATTACGATGATAAGCGTTCATGATTCTCCAACTGAACGTAGCATACCAACCTTTACAAACTATTTACTTTAGTGAGCTTCGTAGATATACAGGCTCTGATTAGTTAAAGTTCAAGTGCCGTGTGGAGTCAAAATCGATGTGAGTCGTTACACATTGCGGTAAAGTAAATTAGAACGTACGTTTTGTGTGTCCTTTTCTAAAGAAAACCCGTAAATCATAAAAGCAAGCAGAAGATTCGTATTTTAAGCAAACTTTGTTAGTTTCATAGAATTTGTTAGTCATTTGAATTACACAGGACCTGAGCAGCATTATTTTTCACCCAGTTGGAAACCATTTGTTTAGGATACAAGTACGATATTGGCCTCAGGATCAACGGCAGCTACAAAAGACACATTCAGACAGAAACACACAAAAGTCATTCACCAAAATATGATCAACCTGGATCCATTCGCACTCTTTAGAAATCTTTGCATGGTCATCACTTATTTCAGTTTACTTACATATAACCACGTTATAGCAACTTTTGAAATGACCAACTCCACCAAAAGAAAAATCTACTTGAACTACTAAGAGTGTGAAACGCAATGCAGTGGTGCTTTGCAATTTGCAAACGTGACTGAAGAGGATGCAGTTGGTTAAAGGTTAGTTTAATTATTCGACATCATTTGCCTTAAATGGAAGACAAATTATTAGGTGACGCTGTTTTTTTGCATTTGTCACTGCTCGGAAAGTGAAGGTGCTTTCTCATCTGAGCCAAAATTAGACTAGCCAAAGCAGAAAAGACGGTGATCGCGAAAAATATGCTGGTACAAAATGCATCGAATTTTCAGCACAATTCTACATCAAATTAACGTCTAGTCAGAGGCGTTTATGTTCAGCTGTTAGTTAATCTTTTTAACTTATTCAACAAACGCAGTCATCGGCAGCACTGCTCTCCTCATTCAAAAGTGAAAGAAAATGTGACAAATTATATCAAAGTAATTAGAAACCCTTAAGATTTATAAAGAGAGGTGCAGTTACACTTTGCAAGCTTCAAGAACTTTACATGACATGAGGCTAACTTCTGGAGCGTGAATTACAGAAAGAAACCTGACATTTTTTTAAAACAATACATTAACCATCTAATTTTTAATTTCTGTATTTGTCATTAATATACTCAAAATCGGAAATAACTGCAGCAACAATTTTGCTCCTGCTCTTCAAATTCTCCAAAAATATTTTGATCACGAGTTCAAAACAATCTATCTCTGGTTATTAAATTGTAATTGAGAACTAACTGAATTTGCACATTTTAAAGTTGTTTCATGTGCTGCCTGGAATAACATAGACTAGAATCGAAACCTAGTTTTGTTCTCCATTATTTCAAATTAAATACACATTATGTAATCATACCCGCGAGTGAGATGAGCGAATATTCCAGGTTTTCAAATACGTCCCTAATGAGAGAAGGTTGCACCCATGGCAAAGATTTCTTATCATAGCAGTCTCCATTAAGTTCAGCATCCACAGGAAATCTGGAGTTACATAATGGTCCTCCTCCAGAAAAGCAATCACACCTAAATATAAATTTACCATTAGGATAAGTTATACAATCGTGCGGATAGTTATAGTTCCTTCATCATAATCATTTTTGGATCGAATAATATAATTTGAAACAATTTTCACTCTAAAATTAATTAACTTAAACGTCTAAGTCTAAACAGACAATTACTATTGTAGTAGTAGTGGGTTGATCGCTTGAGGTTGGCTACATTGGCTAACTTAAACGCATTAATTCATAACATTATAATCAATTTTATTAGCACACTGATGATACGTGTTTCATACACGATCATAAACGATGAGGAAGTGCATTTGAATTACGTTTCTTCTAGTTTTTAATTTCATTCAATTTCACATGAGACTTTTTTGCCAAATCATTTTTTACTAAAATTAGATTTGAAACACGCAAAAAGTATTTCACTTGAGTGACATCAGTCAGAATTCTTTCGCTTATTTTTTCGACGCCAAATTCTTTTTAAAGGTTAAATCAATTCAGCCAGCTCTATCAAAATAATCTACATGTGCATCTGGAACGAATTTTATGGCAATAACCTGAAATAAAGCCTTCGCAGCCCAGATGCCACGATACTCAGATATTCCAAAGAAAATATCTTAATAATACATACGCTTCACACATGAGCATTGCTTGGCGGAAACTCCTCTCAGAAATGTCTTGTCATAACAAATTTCTATGCTTTGTGCCTCACAAATCAACTGATAAAGCTGTCATTCATTATTAAAAGTACCCTAAATCGCCAGCAGAATCAGAATTACAAAACATTGACTGTAATATTTCTCCAACTTAACTTACCCGTATAATTTCGAAGCACTTCTAGATTGCCAAAGACAAAGTTTGCTTTCCACCACCAGTGATGTTTCGTTTGTGTGTATCGAGCCTCACGATAATGTCCATGAACATCTGGATGATCAGCGTTTCTGCATTTAATCTCTTTTGCTCTGTAAAGTCATAAAATGTGCGGCATTCATAAAAATATCACTAAACAATCGATCTCAATTTAAGAAAACGTTCATTTTGTAAGACATTAAAAGTCAATGTCTGCAGCTGGAACTCTTATCAAAGCAGGTTTCCAGTTTACGCCAGTTGTTTGAGTCAAACCAAACATCACTTTAGTCATGCATTTTGCGCCTACATTTCTTAAGTCACGCGTGTGCATTCAAGGAGTAGGAAACAAAAAAGGAAAAAATTGAACTGAGCCATTATTGTTTTCACCTAGCATGAGGTTATCAGGCAAATCGTCTCTGTCTGTATTAATGAGGTTTCCCTTCCAAATCCTCAGAGATGCTTACATTCCCTACACCGCTCGAGAATCAAGGAATTTCCTTGTTCTCAACCAGACAATATCTGGAACCCCACTTTTCCTCATAAATAATACAAATGCAGTCGTACTTAGAATGCTGATCTTCTTTCCAGTTTTTTCTTTCAAAAGCGGAACTTGTCTTGAAAGTACTATAACGCCTCCTTAAGCATTCCAAGCGGCTTCCAAATAGTTTGTCAGAAGTAATTTAGGAAAAAGAAAATGACATGAGCAATTCTACATCAAATATCTAAATACATATGCATGTAGAATTTTCGATTGGGAAAGAATCGTCAGTTGTTCTCGTTAAATCGATACAATAAGCCAATTAAATAGTAAGAGCGAAAATAATGAGGTAAAGTTATTTCAATCCTAATCATGAACAACGGAAATGGGTTGTACTAGGTGCAAATACTGGTCAATCTTACCAAGCAAACAAATTCATAAATACTTTTGATTACCTTGTAATGTTTCTCATGCTTATTCAATAAGTTTGGGAGTGAAGAACATATAAAATATGCCAGAGGATATGATGATAATTTATGTTAAGTTGCCACGCACTGCAGCCAGCTGCAGGCTGCAGTGCTAGACACTTATTTGAACCATTACGATTTGACATGGACACGAAATTGCTTGTTTCATAGCAAAGCAAACTATTATAAAATATAATAACGCTACTTACTTAGTGGGCGGGATATTGCGCGGACAGTCGTCAGGACTTTGGCCAGGGAATCTGTTAGGGTTGAGTTGAATAGAGTGAGGATAGAATATTTGCATAATTCGGGCGAAATCAATGTTTCGGATGGCTTCGTTCAGTCCTGGCAGGTACAGATCATGTGAGAAGATTATCAGCGAGTTTTCAATATTTTGCATTCGTGATAAGCTATCTACAAGAAGACTGAGATATTCCACTCTCGAGTGAACCTGAATAACAATCACGTATGTGTTTTCGTTGACAGCACCAAATTTTTCGAGATTATGGATTTTCTGAAACGTAAAAAATACACCAGTGATAGAGTTATGAGATAATCACAACTTAAATTGAAATTCTTCTGCAACGCGCTACGTTCAGTATTTATTATTTGATCACTGACCGGTAAACTAATACTAAGCCTATGTACAACCGTTTTCTACTAAATTGTAACATGATCACATCCACCATGCATATATAACGAACATTTGGCATTCGTCAATTCCACATCAACTAAAAAACTCGTTTGCAGTTAAAGTGATGATATTTACACATGTGTTTAGCTTAAAAACGGAAGGAATCGATATAAACTATGGGAACCTAACACGGAGTTCTTCACGGAAGAAATCTGTTAGTGCTTGAATATAAACATAAACCAATTTTAATAGACAAGTACTTTAATTCATTTTTATGTTTATCATTTGTTGTTATTGTCGAAACCTGGATAATGACACGTTATAATACGTATATTGCTTAAAGAAAGTATCATTCAATTGTTTGGATTATCAATGCTGACAAAACGGAATCTCTCCATATCAAATTTCTCTATACAATTTACGAGGAGAAATAAACTGGAGAAATAAATCAACTTAATGATCGGTTATGTAATTTGAGAGCTTCCAGACAGTTTGGGTTTGTTGATTTTCGTTTGATCTCGAAGTGAATTTTCCTCATGGTTGTAGATCAGATCTGCTTAAATTAGCAGTCATTGGCAAAGTCTGCGGGTATTTGATAAACAGAAAGCCTAACAATAACATAATGATAATGACAACCTGAATAAAATGAAAATAAAATGAAGTATAAAATATAAAAATAAAATTATGCTTTCGTATAAGGTGAATAGGATGGAGGAATGTAAACTAGCATTTACAGCACAACCTAACATTCTCCTAACAAGGGAAACACTGTTTATTTATTATAGAGTCAAAAAGTTAATAATTTCGGAATCAGGAAATGGGATCAAATTTTAAGACGTAGAAGAGTTAGTGTAGAATAATTTGTAAAAAGATGTTGAATGTAGAACCCTTTGCTTACGTTTTGATGCTTGTTGCTGAAAATAATGGGGAAAACGTTTCAACGGGGTTTCGTATTGATTTTCTTTGTATCAGATCAAGTTTCAATTACTTCAAGTCGAATACATTTC
>JAANSQ010002288.1:0-12374 GCA_036850885.1 Lepidocyrtinus dapeste | reverse complement strand
TTGAGACAATCTGTCCGACGAACAGTTTCTCACTGACTCAGTGGATAGTTTTTTTCAGTTTTAAATCTAATTAAAAATTACGGTACCATCAGGTTTACGCGACTTTTTTCTGAGACATGAGGCAACTAGTTCGCTTCGCCGAGTGTAGACGGTTTCAGAGTTTGCCTGCCAATCGGTTGTGATTTCCTGGGGATCTGAATCTGGAAGGTAAGCTTCACGTGGTGCAAACGTCAGAGCTTAAGAAACAAAGTAGAAATAACTTAATGGTAGCTGATATTTCACGTGCACCATAACCCATAGGAACGTCTAAAAACTGCGGGGGTGCTTTCACCAATGCTACTCGTACTCTTGATTGTTATTCGTGGATTGTGCTTATCGTTGGCATGATAAATTTAGAGCTGTTATTTTGGTAAAGTGGTAACGTATTCGGGTAAAAAACATGCCATAAAAAAGTAACCCAAGAGACAATGCGAAACTCGATTCGAACTAAATATTAATTAGAACGTAAGGATGGTAGACTAAGGGAAAGATCAATGTGTCTGTTTAGTCGTAATTCCGTTGCCAACTTTGAATTGATAGTCTCCAATACATACCCCGAACTAGTACCTAGGCAATTCACGTTCAAGGAAGACTCATATTGTAATGTAAACTGTTACCATCATGTATCTAGAATCTAGACTCGTTTTACGTATTTAAGATAAATAGAAAGATACTGGTAACCCTATCTTCTGAATGAATTGCTTGATATAAATAGAATAGAGACAAGAAACGCACGATTTTACAGTATCTAAAGAACAACGTAATAAAACAGAATATTTTAACCTCTGCAGAAATACTCGTCTGGAGTTGGCTTTGACTGTAAGATTATTATTACAAAAGTTTTAATGAGACGAGTTGAAAATTTTCTAGGAAATCCTATTTTTTAAGAGAAAGTAACCATTATGTATGTATGCATATTATTGAAGATTAGGGGCCTATAATTTACATAGTTCTAAGTATTTTTATTACTCAGACTGAAAATTTAAAAGGTTGCCTTGCATCAAAAAATTCCCTTACTGAACTATACTACGCATTTTCTATCACTCAGTTTTGATTGAGGTAATACGTAATAACTTTCTAATTATTAGATTTCCCCAAATTGCTAGGAAGTCAGTAAATTATTGCTCATTAACTTAAAAGTATAGTAGCTTTCAATTTAATCATGAGGTGTCATGAACGATAGAGCTGGTGGCTTCTAAAATTCTGTTTGATTTCAACTATCCCAAGAAGGCTAAATTTAGATTTCTGTAAGTTTGTTCATCCAACAAATGTAGAGCAACTTTGTTTGATTTGTAACAAAGGAAATTGGAAATAACGTATAGGTTATTATAAACAAACCATGCAGTTTATTGGAATGTACTGTTGGAACTTAATAAAACATTTCGTTTCATCTGCCTGCACAACACATAATATTGACTCGGAGAAAGCACTCAAGCCTCAACGATTATTGAGTGGATTTTGTTTCAAATTTGTGGGTTCAAGCCAGCTTAGGTAAAACGGCAGATGTACAATATGTTCAGACAAATGTAAAATGCAACGTGAAATGTTCTTTAAACTACTGAAATTCGCAGAGATCAAATCAGATTATCTATTGGGAAAAATATTTTTGGAAAGCTACATACATGATCTTAGTAAATATTTCAAATAGCATTTCCCCCGTCCTTCAAATGATGAAAGTATTTGTAAAGCTTGTTGAATCGTATTATTGACATTTTTTTATCCTTTTATGTGTCTCTTCTCCAAATCGACCAGCTTTGCAACAAGAATACGGAATTTTGCGATAATCATACATGGCATTCCCGGATCAAATCAAAGTTGACAAGATTTACGATAGAGTTGCTTTAATGCTTTATGAATCTTACATGAAACATAAGGGAGCCTTTTATATAAATTTCGTTTTGGGGTTACTTAGCTTCAAGTCATCTTCACGAAAGGTTAATTTAAGCCAAATAAATGAACTCTTCAAATAAGAAAGCATTTTGAGACATTCAATCACCGAAGGAAAAAGTTAGAAATCTGCAAATCTCCTAGTAAATGACAAGTTGTTAGGGAAACTATTATAAAGGGGAAGCCTTAAGATTGTTTTTCTGACTTTGGCTGGAATTCAATGCTTTAAGGCGTGTGGCTTTAGCAAAGCATTCTTTTGAAAATCGCAAAAACCTTATATTTTTCAAGGATAAGAATAATTGTCAAAGGAAGCTACATTTTCTAAGAACTCTACTGACTGTAGAAGAAGTTGATCTTGGTTGAACAAGGGTTCGTGCTGAGAAAAACCAATTCCCTCTGATAACAAGCTGTCCTTTCTCCTCCTTGTAAAACATCATATTATAGGTATCTGACTTTCACCTGATAATAAAACCAAAGTTTTCTTTTTTTCTCAAGGCAGAGAGAGCTATTTTTTGTTAGCTGGAGGCGTGACTCGACTTCAAATAACATACTCTTTGTGTTCTGTCATGTCATAATGATAATGTGATGCCCTTGTCACGGAGAAGAGAAAAAAGTTGAAAACGTCAAAGAGAGATTCTTGGCTCATTATAGTAGTAACTTATATTGAAATGATGACATTACTTAGAAGGAAAGCTTTTGCCTTATATGACGTTCACGAAGTTGTTATGCTAATGTGCAAAATTCTCTTTATCAACATTAGCCTACATTCTTTTTGATTTGGTTTGGGTGCCACGGATTCATCCAGAACCAAAGTCTTGTAATTTAGAAAAATTTTGCCCATTAATTAGGTACAATATTAGGTAAGTTTATAAAGAACGGGTTTAAAAGGAAGAATGAATGCAGTAGGATCGCTTATTCAAAAGAATATGGTAATTTAACCGGACAGAAGCCGTAGTTACTAATCATTTTCATTGAATTTTAACAAAGAGTACCTGTACAAACACTACAGGATTATTCTGGAAGCCTTTAGTTTCATCGAAATGATTTTGAATGTCTTTAAAATGGCGCTGCATGCCTGAATATAAATATTCAGCACTATATTAAATCCTTTTTCATGTTCCACAATTCGCATTACTCATTGTCAGGTCAAAAGTTCTGAATGACATCATACATCCAACACTGGTACGTACATATTTTGAATAAGCTAAAGCCTTATAGACGTATAAAATTTACCAGCAGCAGTCAGTTGTTTCGTTGCATAAAAGGAGAAAGCAAGACTCGAGTTTTCTCCAGTTTTTCTAGAGACACCGTAGAGTAAAGAAGGCAACAATCCACCGTTTATTTACTCTCATCTTCACATGAAAAGCTTTTGTTTTTCTTTATCGTACCAACCAGAATCTCTGTTTGTCATAGCTTCTTCTCATAAAACATTTCACAACAATTTATAACTTCCTTGTGTGGTTCACTCTCTTGGAAGTAAAGTGGATTTAGGAATTGAAACTTTCCATAAAATGTAGTTTGGGGGAAAGTGAGCCAATCACGATTCCTAGTGAGTTGTTCTGTTATTCTGGCCCTGACCTTTCTCGATAAAAAGTAAGGAAAGTAAGGAGTTTCTTCCAAAGTTTACTTTCTTTTTGGGGACCCAAAGGAAGAAACCTAGAGGATATGAGTGTTTTCATTTTGCCTGTCAGGGAAAACATTTATTTTCGGCTCTTAGTGAGCAAGACTGAGGATAAAAGATAATAGCTTTTTCATCGTTTTGTTCTTTTCTCGGTACTGAGAACCAATAAAATTGCAAATACTTATGAGTTGAGCAAATAGAAAAAACAAACATAAGATCAGCTTCAACATCCTTCCTGTGATGACTAACCAAGAGTGAGTCTGAGCAATATTGGTCATATCTTTTGAGACGGAACACATCTGGACAGAAATTTGAAAAGGGTTTTCCAAGAAGATAAATCTATTTAGGAAGGTTGGCAAACACTAATGATAAGCTCCAAAAAAAAGCTAGACGAGGTTATGGATAAAAAGATTAAATAGTGTACAGTAAATGTTTTACTTGAAATCTGAAACCCTCAGAGTATACAATTTCCAAAAGGCTGTATTCTGTACTTGACTTAAAAAGCGATCATTTATCCTACAATAATGACAGCCGTTTCATCGTTATTGACATCATACACATCAAAAGTTATTCGTTTAGGCCATATTTTTCGCTTGTTCAAAGAAAAATTTTAATTGCAGCGGACGGTCCCAAGTCATACAGGATTAGTTTTTACTGATCCCATAGAATATGCAAGCCTTGCGTATCGGTAGTCTTTAGGCTTGAGACCCCCTTAATCTGTCCGCTTTCGTTCAATAATCTAGCTGTAATTGCATGCCAAATTCATATTCAGGGCTCGTCTTTCCGCGATCTACCAATTTAAGCCGTATTGTCTCGCAGATAGTTGTAAAGAAAAGACGTGTAATTTGGGTTTCTATTGGAATTCAATTGAAACTTTGTTGTGTATGACGTCTCAATCATAACTTATCATTAGCAGTGCTGCCTGAACTCAAATTATAGTGATTTGGTTCGAAATTACTTTCCCCGCTTGGATCGTTCATACATGACAGAAACAACTACAAGAGGGGGTGAATTTACCTGGAACAAATACCTAGTTCATGTAAGAATTTTCTTTATTCCCATTCAATTGAACTCTATAATGGTTTCTAGTAGCCTAATTGATTTTTTAAATACCAAGCGTGTGCAGTTTTGTTGAAGGAATTTAATAACAGCTATTCAATTCAACAAAAATGAGCTCACAACATGAAAGTAAAAACATTAATCAGAAAATCAAAAGCATTTGTAATGAAAAATGTGACGGATATTGACAGCACGTGTATAAAATACATTAAAAACATGAACATACTACGCCTTTCTTTATACCAAAAATCATTTTTTAACTGATCTAAAAATAATAGTTAATGTTTTGAAGTAACATAAGGATTTAATTAATAAAACTTGCAATCAACAATCCTGGCGCATAAAACCATATACTGTAAATAATTTTAGAGGGTCTACATAAGAGTAGGGACGAAATTGTTTGTGGGAAAAAGAAGATCTTTTTTAGTTAAAAAGGAATATACTCCCAAAGATCTGAGAATACAGACTACACTAGATGTACTTTCCAGGATTACAATATTTCATATTTTACATAAAAAATACATGTCTTCAAGTTAGTACGAATAACTCAAAAACTGCATGTATCTTACATGACACAAAAGATTTACAAATCCCTTTTCTAGGCTGAAGATAAGCTTCAGGCGTACACCGCATCGTACTTCCTTTCCAAAATACTTTTCGCTTTTACTTGCATCGCTAAAAGCCTCGTCTCAAAGTCCTACTAGAACGGAAAAAAGATTTTCCACAGCATTAACTACCTCATTCTTTTCTTATCATGGTAAATTGCGAGAGCTTTTTCCAAAACGACTTCGCTTCTAATGCAGATTCGTTCTGTTCCATATACAGTTTGAATATATAGAAAAAATTGCAATGTCAAAAGTAACTAGTAAAAGAGTCATTATGAATGCGACTAAACGTTGGAAAACTGCCATGCATCTATGCTATAAAGATGATTGCGATTGTGGCTGTATAAAATGTTGTATTCAATTTTCTTCAAGCAGTTTTCACAGGTAGAAAACACATGGAAACAGGGTAAACGCCCATCTGTGCTCTTTGTTAATTTTTAGCTGGAGATTCATTTTTCTTGATTCACTTTCTCGTTGTTTAAAAAAAATACTGTAAAGATAAATGACCATTACATTACTTCTTTATATTATTCATTATTACATACTCAGCTACTTGTTGACTTATTGTTAATGAAGGAAAACCATACGTACTGTATTCATGATTTCTGCATAGTATTGGGAAATATGTTTTACTTTACCTCTCTTTGGGGAAATAAATACGAAAGTGTCATGTTCCCCAAGCTGATAGAATTTCAAATAATTCTTTGTTCATGTTACTCTTGACTCTGCTAATTTAGGCTTGAGTATTTTGGCTTTTTTGTTGTGGTTTCTATATATTTTATCAACCACCATGATCAATCGCATTCACAGCATTCTTTGGAGGAATAGAATAAAGCTTGCCTAATGCATCATTCATTTACCCAACGGCGAAACCTTAGACGATGTAAAGTCAACCATAGATCATGGGTTTCGAAAACAAAAACATGTTCCTCTTTTACAAAGTTAGGAAATGGGAAACTCAAACGAATAATTTTCCATGCCTTGAGAAATCTGAAGCGTGTTTGGAGGAAATGTATGGTTCTTCTCTTTCGCTGGAATAACTTTTAATTACTCTTTAGGTCGGAAATGGAATCGAAGCATAAGAAGGCGATCGTCCTACATCCTCTACAGGATCCAGTGGTAAAGGACACTAATTTATTATCTTATTCAGTTATTGTGTTACAATAAATCCATATATCATGGTGATTTGTTGAGTCTAGGGAATATTGCGGTAAATAGTATAATTTTTGGTTGGTATTTCTCAATAAATACTAATTTCGGATAGTTTGAAACTTTAAATGATTTCCAATTCCATGTAAGTATTCGGGAGAAATAAAAAAATGTGGCACTCATCTGTAAATAATGTTTGTATTTACTTCTCAGTGCATAAATCGTCAAAAATATTTTTTTATAGATTCTACAACGGATCTTTGTTAGTCTGTGCGTGGAAGATTTGAAAGCGTGTAGGTTGGCAGTGAAACTATGGCACGAAATTGCTACTACCATTCTTTCAAAGAGAATTCAAGGAATTCTACTTCATGAGAAGACAGAATGGAGAAAAATTTTAAAACTCTTGACAAAATCCACTTCCTCTACAAAACTACAAGGACTAAAGAATATACATCCTTTCCACTCCTTCTTATTCTATGGAACCTACCCAGAAGATCCAAGCTGGACACCATACAAAACCGCCATTTTGGACTATGTCCATTCCAAAGTTAAACTGCCAAAGAAGGCGCTTTGGGAAGAGAAATTTTATCAAACATTTGGACTCCAAATTCTTGAATTGAGATATTGCCAGTTTAACTTTTTGAATACGGAGAAATCCCTCCGGGAGTTTAGAGAAATACTATCTACATATTGTCCGAATTTAACCGCACTTACAATCGAATTTCGGAGAACTGCTGTAGGAGGTTCTAGCAATAGTGGTGGCAGTAAGTCTGGGACACCGACGGCATCACCGAGTCCCAGCCCTAGTCCATCACCGCTCATTTCTAGCGGGGGGAGTGGAGGGAGTGCTGTTGGAGGGGTTGCTCCGACTGTTTTCTTTCCCCCTAATGAGCAATCATTGAAGAAAACTTTACATAACTTGAAGCAATTTAAATTTTGCACGGACAATAAATCATGGGTGAATCCAAATGCATTAGAAGAATTCATGAGCTTCATGCCATCCTTGGAAGAATTTACTTATCGATATACAGCGACAAAGAAACAGTGGGCTTTTGTGAGGCGGGTTGACATAATCGATATTGTTTCCAATCTAATTCAGTGTGGAACATTAGATAAGAGCTTGAAAGTCCTTGATTTAGACTCCAAAGGCACAGTGTTGTCTGGTGATGACTTTCGTAAGCTCCTGGCTGCATTTGCAAGTCGCGTAAGGGAACCACCAGACACCACTAAAAGTGAGCCTTCTACCTCTACTACTTGTACCACGACGACAGAAAACATCCAGCAGGACAAGATAACGGTCAAGTTAACTAAATTCTGCTCGCAAATCTTCATAAAGTCTGAGGTGGACTGGGATCACCTTTGCAATTGGTTGAGTGCTCTGAGTGACTCTCTTAAAGAGTTGGATATTCAGGTTAGATCACACTTTTCCCAATTACCAGCGGAGGAACAGCTTCCTACGCAATTTCCCTCGGTGACCCGAGCGACGCTCCTGCTCGATAATAATTTTCAAGTTTTCATGAAACGAATGCCTAATGTACATTCGTTCTGCGGCGTGTTTGACAACGAATTACTACCATTCGTGAATGCCGCACAGAACCTTAACTTGGATGGAAATGGAGTGGGTGCGAATAGTTCCTCCATTGAAGAGCAATATAACGGAGGAAACGCTCTTCAGAGAAGACGAAGCACGAGCAAAAAAACAAGTACGCTCTCATCCAGAATGAAATGCACTAGGTCAAGGTCCGTTGAAGAATATCCCTCCCAATATGGGATGATAACGCCACCTTGCACTCCAATAGGTCCAGGTCCCTTAATAGAGACAAGTACTAATAATAGAGCAATGATGATGGACTCTTGCTGCACTCAGGCAACACACATTCGAATTATGAGTAATGAAGAATCTATGCTGGATATTGAATGGAAGGCAGGTCTCTTCCGTTACGTTACTTGTCTCGAGACAGACATTTATTTTGATCAAGATCTCAGATTAATTTGGACGCATCTACAATTTGTCCTAAAAGAACTTATTGTTCACTTGAAAACTGCCATACCAGAACAAGCTTTTACTGGTGGAGGTGTTCCAGCAATAACCTTCCAAGAGGTAACAAAACTTAACAGTTCCTCTAGGTTTGGGAAAGGAAGTAAAGGAACCAATCCACCTGGAGGGATAACAGAAATTGATTACCACGAGGATGAGTGGCTTGTATCACTGGACGAGTATCCAAATTTGGGAATGATGAAAAGTATAAAGATTACAATTTTAACTGTTATAAATACATCCAGAAAATTCAGTTAAATACATTTAATGTTTTCTCAAAGGTTTGCAAACATTTGAAATTCACACGGAAGGAAGGCAGGATGCGTTTGGAACTCAGTTTTCTGCCTCACTTATCATTTATGGAATTTCCCTATTGCCCCAACTTCAAAGAGTCGTCCTACCTCCTGCTATTCCGGTAAGAGAGCGTCAATTTATTACGTTTTTTCGTCAAATGATACAAACTCTTTCATGAAAAATATCGATTAGCTCTCGGAACGGGAGAGAAATCCTCATTTCTAGATTTATCCAGTTGGTTCGTTCGTGGGATTTTAGGTCATTATTTTATTTTTCCAGCCAAAATGCTTTGAAAACGCGATCAGCTACTTGGGGAAACTACTTGATCTTCGTTACCTGGCTGTGTGTGATGACACTTTTCATAGCGTGCTTCCATTCCACGTGCTTAAGTGCGCATTACCAGATCTAGAAATTGTGGTGAGGTATTACCAAAGCGACATCAAAAGGGTTTTGTGCAATCCTTGGCGTAATGAGAGATTGATAGTAAGTTCACCACTAAAAACTTTTTCTCTGAAAATTAATTGGACGGAGATTTATTTTAGATTATTTTATGGAAAACTGTTGCTGCAAAAAAGTATTACCCAATTTAGGAGATGGGGATATAAATTGATTTGTTTTTGAACTTATAGTTTCCAGACTTTCTACCTGAGCATAGATCCACTTCACTGGGTGAAACCGATATTCCTCCACTACAATCAGTAACTCCTTCAGCTTCTTCACGTTCCTCTCGGTTCCACTTGAATAAGCAGTGCTCTGCACCGTAGGAGTCAAAACGTATTCCTTAATTGAATTACTATAATTAAACTAGAAACACAATCATGAGAGCATTATTGAGTTCGGCAAAGTTATACGCTTCATTTCATTTCATGTAAACTGGGCTAAATAATGCTTAAATTCCTGATTAAATAAGGTAAACAAGGATAGTCATTTTATTTATTTAATTTGCAAAAACAAGGAAGAAATTATTCATTCGGATTGTTTGTAAATAATTGTATTAAATAAAGCTGTTAAAAGATCTTAAATACGTAGCCTTAGAACTAATATGGATACTCTATGAGAAACAAAGGTCAATGTGAAATAAAAATCTCTCCTGCTTATAGTTCGAATTTCTAATTTGTTGGCACGAAAAACCTTCTCCAGTTCCTACGGCATCAGGTTTGTTTTGGTTATAGCTTAGGAGCTTCAAATGAGCTATCGCAAGTTACACGAAAAGAAAATCATTAAAAATCGCCAATACCAGCTTTGCTGACTCAACCAACAAGTCATGTTTAATGGATTTTTCTTTTTTGATTTGAAAGCCTACGCGAAACTCGAAGGTTCGGAGTCCTTTAAGCGGGATTGAGATGAAATACAAACAAAAATTGCTAAAAAATAGTATATTTTGCAAAGTTTTAGCAAGGAAGATAAATTAGAATATGTTTGGAATCCAACTTTTTTCACCCATCCACATTGTTGAAAAATTGTTCACTCGTTCGTTCCTAGAATCGCTAGAGAAAAGACTACACAAAGCCTACATTTAAATATGTTCAGTCACTAGATAATGAGAACTCATTCATCAACTTTACCACACAGTCTTTCACACTTTTCAGGCTATTGTTTGTGAGAAGGCCAGTAATGACAAGAGATAAATGGAAACACATTCTTTTTTGCACGGTAGCTAAACATGAAAAGAGTTTAAAGTTAAAAGCTGTTCTCCAAGAGACAAGTCTGGTATCATGAATACCTAATCGCATTTCCTTTCTTTCAGTGATCACTATTACAGCTCACTGATTATGAATTCAAACCCTTCATCAGCACCATCATCCTTTCTCTTAGAAAGGAGCTATATAGACTTCCACTGTCCTTTAAGTCATTTACTTCCATAAATAAGCCGTAAACCTCCATTTTTTGAGGGAGACCAAAGGACCAAAAGATACGTAATCGATAATGTTAGAACTTTAACAGATGACCTAGCAAGATGGATTGTTTTCATATTTATGTATAATTCAATATATTTACTATACTCCACAGTTTCCTCCTAAATTGATTTAACAGCCGTAACCAAATCAGTGTTTATAAATGATGATTTGCGTTGGTTAATATCCATTACACTTCAACTTTCCCTTTCCTGCTGTGCTGACATTTCTCTCCTTTTCTATTCCAACCGTTCAACCATTTCTTATTTTCCTTTCACTTTCGCTACACTCAAGAATCCACTCAACCGTATCATATACTTTCTCCTGAACATGACTTTTTCCCTCTTTCTATCAAAGCTACAAGAAGACGTCAGTTCAGTATCTGAAATTCACTCATCGCTACTAAATCTACCTTTCTGTTATTACCATGTCACTATGCCTGTCCTATTTCTCAAAGAGATGAGACGTATAAGTAATGAAATTATTCGCTCTTAAATTGAGCTTTGGAGTTGGTAACCTGATCCTGAAGAACGCAAAGGGATTGGAGATGCTTTCTCAGTGTCCTTCGATATCGTTTCGGGTTTTGACAAATGACACAAGATGATCACGTTCTATTCGCACGAAACAGATCGAAAGTTTTTTGTTTTAACTTTAATCCTGTTCAGCTCTAAGAAAATAGACCGCTTTATTTTTTCAAACGTGAAATAGACTTTCACCAACTCTTACGAAATCTCGTTTTACATTCCCACAAAGGTTGCAAAACTCCAAAAGTTAATTCATAATTTCAAAACGTTCGCTCTTAAACGATCAACATCAAAGGAATTAATTATTAAACTAGAGGATTCTTTAGTTGATATACACCTAATTAAATATGAGAATATCTTTCAAAGTACCTTAATCTGACAAACGAAATGTTTAAATTGCTTGCATGAGGCTTCAATTATCCGACACAATCAAAATTTCGGTTCTGTTCTTCTCCAACATGCACTTTTAAAGGACTACTTAGCAACGACGCGATAAGTTCATTTCACAGGGGGAATTTATGCAGATGCTGGAGGATCCTCTAAACATTTGACGTCAGAACGTATTCTAATTACGGCAAATTGGGTAACTGTGAAAGCTTTAAATATTCAGTTCTCCGATCGTGACTTTATTCTAGCCATTTTCCTTGTCAGAGACCACTGGGAAAGAAAAACAAAAGGAGCATTTTGTTACGAATGCAGAAGTTTGCTTATGAATAAGTTTTATCTACTTTATTTAGCTTAAAATATAGTATTTACATAAGATCTAGCTGCTTTAGGAGCATATCCTTGACTTTGGGAACGCTTGAAGGTTGCCACGGGTGGGTAGCTTCTAATATAAAAGTCAGTTGTATAAATGCAAAATACCGAAAGCTTCACGTATAAAAAGCCTTTTAACGAAAAAGTTTTACAGCAAAAAAGTCTTTTAACAAAAAAGTTTCAAATATAAAAAGCCTTTTAGCGAAAAAGTGTTTTGACTAAAGCTATATGACTAAAATATTATTTCAAATTTAAAGCTTTATTCGCACTTTCACTTGATTAATCTCGAAATATTTGTAACTTGTAATCTTGATGTTCTCCATTTTAATTAGGAATAAGTAATCATACATCCCATACATATAACAGTTATGCGAATGAAGCTTTAAACTAAAAATAATATTTTCATTATAAATAATATTCCATTTTCAAAATGGATCCCCCTACCGTTCAAATCCACACCTTACAAAATAATATTTTAGTCATATAGCTTTCGACAAAACACTTTTT
>JAANSQ010002286.1:0-12380 GCA_036850885.1 Lepidocyrtinus dapeste | reverse complement strand
GAAGATCTAGCCAATCGAATAATTTTTAAGAACGTTTAAAAGATCCCACGCATTTTTCTTATTTTCTTCCCAAATAAACTGATTCATTTTTTACTAGAGTAAAAGTTTTGTGATGACTTTGCACAGTCTTAAAGGAAGTCAGGAAGGAATCATGTACTCAACCGCAGAATCAGTTGAATCTAAAAACCTACGAAGGACATACCGGCCCTATCTTAATTATTGTTTACTTTCTAGATAAAAATGTATTCATTTTTTTCCTCTGAATTAATTAAGAATTTATAGGGGAAACTTTACATTTTCTTTATTCTCACATATGCCAAATCTTAATTTATGAAGATTAGTGAACGGTCTCAAACCCAAGTTTAATGCATTTATGTAGCATTGAATTGTTGGCAATGCAAGTTAGTTTTAAATTACGATGGAAATCAATGATTTCCTTAACGCTCTTACGAACAAGGGACACTAGACTCTGGGGTCATTCATATATATTATACTCCAATTCAAAAACGTCCATCTTTATCTAAGGAGTACTAAAGAAAAAGTTTGTTTTAATGTTTGTTCCCCGTCGTACATGACATTTCTCACAAAGACAGAGACAATGCGATGACATGAAACCAACATAAAAAGCCAGCCAGTTTAGGGGTATTCAGTATTTCCACTTAAGTACTACACGTAAAGCGACATCTTTTGTAAAATATTCCTTGCTCTGAAGCAACATTTATGTTAGCCCTCTCTACAGTGAATCTTAGCCAAAAAACGGGCATCATTTTACGCAGTGCTGACTGACGAGCAAAATGAACTTGTTCGCAAACGAAATCCATTCATGACACTTTATCCCACTTGAAAAAAATACATTTACCTCGATGACTTTCTTAATTGAGACGATGAACAGGACGGAAAGCAAGTAGCAAGTAGTTGGGAGTAGTTTTCAGTAAGCAATTAGCTTAATTCGTAGTGCTTCATTCAATCCGTAGTGCCTATAAAAGCAGTAGCACTTTCCGGTTTCAAAACTAATCTAAATCAAGCTCATGTGAAAAAATTCGTACTTTGAAATGAAATCAATCAATCAAGTTTTAACAACTTTCGATCCACTTTAAACAGAGTTTAATTGGTTCAACTCAACACTGCAAATTCATTGTTGCATCAGTTAATTGGTGAATAAGCATATGTAAATTAGATGAACTAAATTTTAAGTTCTTTCTCCTGTCAGTCCTCGATAAAGAGAGATTTCCTTGCTAAATGTTCTCCTAAAGAAGACAAGTGTTTGAAAGGATGAAAAGTCTTTTTGCTAGAGATACCTTACATGTTTCTCAAGTACGCAGAAAAGGATGTCAAGTTTGTTGCCATTTTACCATTACTAAATACTAGTTAAGTACAAGACGTGTTTAGGTTAAGTTTACGACTTTTATTTGATAGTGACTGTCGCGGAAACGTGGTATTTATTTATTATTTTAGAATGAATCTAATACTGGGCGATTAACCCTCCAAGCTGCTATTAATATCTATCAGAACAAACAAGTTTAGTAAGTGTGAGCACGAACCAAACCGGTGAAATTGGGATTTTTTTCTCGTGTCTCACAATGTCAAAACATTTTTTTATCGATTGAAGGTAAAACCATGATTTTGGCCTGATTGATAATCAAATACTAAAAACCAAAGGTTTTAAAGGTTAATTCTCTATTCACCGGATTCAAAATTTCAATATGATTTTTGATCAAAGAGCCTCGCTTGGAAAGATTGTCTAGTTTAGATTTGCAAGTGAGTAGTTTAAGGCTGTGATGGAATCTCACTTGCATTGAATTCTTCGCTTTAAGGAATTGCACTGTTGTATGGAGTTGAATGTAAAAGTAAAGAATTTGTTGACGTACCTGTGTGGACTTAACTTATAGTGATGACTTTGCCTTCTTAATGAAATGAGTATATCTTGGTTAAATATTGTAGGGAAATAAGGAATGTTTGTGTTTATGTGTAATTTTTGTTGGTTTTGGAATGATGACCTGAAAAACAATAAAAATTTTTGGAGTGTCTCCAACTCATTTTGAAGTTGATGCATTTTATTCACATTTTTAAATTTGAAGAATGGCATAAGGACAACATCAAAATTATATAAAATTAAACAATGCGAAACAAGGTTGGCACATGTTGGATACTACAACAGTAATCAATATAAACAAATGATAAAAAAAAACTTTTAAATTAGGCAACAGTCGCATAGAATCAGTCATTCGGTTTGAAGAAATGATTTAATACTGTAGGGAAATTAAATATTAAAATATTGCAACAATACCTCAAAACGTATAAAAGTTCCCTCATTTTATGGGAGTGTAGCTACCTTAAAATGCTACTGTATTGCATAGTAAGAATATTAAAATTCAAAACTTTAGTTTCTACAAAGCTTTGAAAGGTTTCAGAGATTACAGTAAAATGCTGCTGATGATGGCATGTACTTTAATGTACTTTTGACAATATCAGAGATCTCAATACCCAAATACTCACCCTAACATTATATACAGCATCCAAGTAGATTTTAATTTTATCAATNAAGTAGATTTTAATTTTATCAATTACACGAAATACTGACCAGGTCACAAAAACTACTTAGAAAGGGATTAGAAGTGCCCACATTATGAAAAACATAAATGATTAGTTAATCAGCAGCGACCTTTTTGGCAAAAGATGCCAAAGCGGAGATCTCGCTAGTGTCAGGCTCCAATCTAGTGAATTCAATTTCTTCTGTACCGCTGTTTGTGTTGGCGTACGGATCTAAAGAAGGAAATATTATGAAAGGTAAGGAAAAAGGTTTTGATGGATGTGCGAAAAAAAATTTTATTACCTCTTTCTGGTGGCCATCGTTTATGGGAGGGGGCGTACAATGAGAGAAGAGCCATCGCATAAATATTCCACATGCCATAAACCCCAGTGTAGAAAGCAGATGTGTATTCAATCTGCACATCCCCATCCCATTTCCACTTGTCTTCAGTAACTTGTCCCAAGATGAATCCGATTACTGTCATGGCGGCGCATGCTAATGTTGTCAACATGAGGAACTTGAAACGATATATGATTCCTGGGTAGAGCAAAGGATGAAGTTTAGATTTAATGCATTTTTTCTACTTTGCTTGAGAAAAGGATGTTACTTTTATACCTTGATAATGCATCCGTCGAACTGCAGACATGGCTGGAAGAGCGGTTCGTTTTGCGCTAATGTTTCGGAAAACGCGCCACACCATCCAAGATAGGAAGACGAAGTACAAAGAGGCCGATATGCCAGCAGCAATGATTAGCCCTAGAGCTAATCTTGTCCCGACTGGAGTTGCCCATAAGGAATAAAATGGGTTGGCAACATGAGCCCCCCTTTCACATAAATCGAAAAGGAATAGCGAGACACAACCCACTGCAACTGCACTCAAGTGCTTCCAATATGTTCTCAACGTATTTTTCTCGCCACTTGATTCCTAAAAATGTTTAGGAAAATTAATAAAAGGCATAAAATGATACTGAGAAGGAGGAGGAATTAGAAGAAGAAAATTATATTTACCATGAGATGCTCGCCTGTAAAGACTAGCCAGAATGATAAAAGCGCAGCGTAGAAAATCCCTTGTCTGATGTCACTGATCAGAAGCATGTATGGCATATCAATGAATAATGTCAACCATTCAATAGGCACTGAAACAAATAAATAAAGTTTTCCGTGAAATCTGAATAAGTAGAGAGTTATCAATTAGTTCAATTTCCCCCATACGGTTTAAAAACTCGATGGCAACTCCAAGAAATAAAATCATTTTCTCTAATAGCGCTGGAGGTCTTCCTTGTGCTTTTACTCTCTTCCAGTACCAAATGATGACCACGAGTACTAACGGAGTGAAGATTGTTTTTAGAGAGAACCACACCCTAGTGAATCCACCGTTTTGATGAATGGTGACAAAATGGATATCCTCCAACATTCCCATTCCCTAAATAAAAAAACTCATTTGTTTAAAAGAAAGTTAAGATATTTTTTAAATCAAGAAAACACCTTTTCGGGATACCTTGTTATAAATCTGATGCTCGGATGCAGGGAGTCGAATATTTATTAAGTAAAAGTCATGATGGAGTGACCCTAACTCAAAAAGCGGGATCATACCGCACGTATAAGAGTATCCTTCAACTGGATTTTCCATTTCGCAGTCTAAAGTACGAACTTCCATGGACTCTGCATAGAGCTTCCACTCAGTTTCGTTATTATTTCGATAAGCCAGACGAGCATCAATCATTAACTGTGCATCGGGAACTAGGGATTTAATGAAATTTATGTAGGACATCAAAATTGAAAACGGTCTGAAAAACACACCGGAAAAACATTCATACCATAAGGTGTCGCTTTGCTGTAAGCAACTTCAAGCTGCAAAATTCCAATTAGATTCTGTTGCCATCGAGTATAATCCAATTCAACGTTTTCTTTTGCAAAGGGAATTTGCAATGCAAACACGATTTTATCTGCCGTGAGGTAATTGTCTTCTGCCAGACTGTCAATGACACGACAGCCACCTTTTCCTCGGGGGTATAGCCAACGACTTCGATTTGCCTCTGGGTCCAAGCATTTTGTTGCTAGCATATGAGATGCTCGTGATGGAGCAGGAGCTAGAGAAAAAAAAGATTTTTATCATAAAATGCATTGTACAGCTAAAAGATATTTTGACAAAGTGCAAAGAAAAGATGCTTACCGATGAGCCCTCCAATCAGAAAACAAACTATTTGACATATTACGAATATGCTTGTGAGGACGAATAACTTTCGCCCGCTTAAGTTTTCCAATACAGTTCCAGCCATAGTTTAATATGGCTTAAACAATAGCTCGAAATCCACGGAATTTTAGCAAATTATTTCCAATAGAATAATTTAAGTTTATTCGAGGAATGTCATTCTAGGAAAAGCTTTTGTTTTTAAGTACGCCAAAAAAAGTTGCTTTTCTCTCCCTCTTCAGTCCGAACTTTTTCAACAAATGTGGAATTTTCCTAAGTTGCTCTAGATAAGCTTAAATGAGTGCAAAACTATTTGAAGTAAATATGACCTAGTACAAATGTCAAAGTTAGAAGTCTCAACTGAGTCAGGAAAAAATCCAGTGAGAAAGAAAAGGCTTCAGTTATTATTTGTCACCACTGTCCCCAACCAAACTAGTAACAATCAAAGTAGAAAGAAGCTGTCAGGGATGTAAAAAAAAGTGGCATAGTATAGTCGGCATGTATATTATGTACATTAAGATTTCCCAAATACCAAAAAAGTATTTCACACGAGACCTTCCGAGTTTCGGCCATTCGTAAAAAAGCCGCATAGGTACATGTCTAACCTGTTATTTAATCTGTGGATATATTTCTTCTCGTATTCCATCCCCTTTCTTGTGAGAATGAGTGGTAGTAATATGGAAGAGTTTTTTTGCCTTTGTTTTGTTCATCTCTTTAGAAATCCCGACGATGTACCTTTTCATGCTGTCTGCTCCTATGTGCATATTCTTCTAAAGAAAATCTAATGAAATGATCATGCCATGGTCATTATCTCTGTTTGGTGTAGGGGATGGAGTCTGTAACTCTGTAATATCCTTTCCCAAGCTCAAACATTCAGAGTATATTGTAGACCTCTGACTTTATTTAGCATTTCATCCAAAAAAAACGTTTAGGGGTAGGATGTTCACTGGAGTAAAGGAAAATGTTAGTAAAAAATAGGAATGTTGGAGATGTGAGTAAACTCATAAACTTTTTTAAACAAACTTTGCTCCGAAGGAAAAGGATGGGCGAGACTAATACTTTGGTACAATATGTGACTTTCAATATTTTTTACGTATAAATTCCACACAGGTGAACTTATGATAAGCAGAAAGATGAAAATATTTCTATGAAAAATATAAAATTTACGAAGTGCATGAACATAGTTTATTTTAATCTCTTATGCCTAATTCAAGCTGCAATGTGATATTCCCCGACAAATATAGTTTATGGCAATAGGCAACACGAAGTATTTATGCTATTTACACTTTTCATCAACTTATCTTCAATAAAAGTCGAATTTTTGCGACATGCAGTATGCAAAACTGAAGTTTTTCTAGGAAGGGTGCACTGCATTGCATCACCGAATAAAATGTGAACAAACGTTTCATTTATTTTGTGGGAGTATGAAGCTAACTTGATGTCGAGATAGTTTTAAGAAATTTTAAGAACTTAAAATAAACAATTTTTCCTTCAATAATTTCTTGTGAATGCTTTAAAATAAATGAAAACAGTTTGCGTTCAATTTTGAAGTAAAACAAAATGTAGTAGAAATGGTGTTTCCTTTGTGCCGTTCTACGTGTTTACACGTCTATACATTTTATTCACTGCTACGCCATCTACCAAAGATACATAAAAACTTTAGAGAGTCAAACCCGCGAACGAGACTTGCGGCTTTATTATGTGTTTGGATGTTTTTCTCATCATTTGTGCTGAATAAAGTTCAACAAGACTTTAATTCTTTGGAAAAGTTTTAAAAAACTAATTGTTTACAGTGAAATTGATAATTTGTAGTAATTCTTTGGTTAATATTTACGCCAGAGCTCTGTGAAAAATGGCGGACATCTTAGACTTGGAAATCCAATCAGATGAAATAGCGATCGAAGTCGACTCAGAAGAACGTTAGTTTGTTACATCTGTACCTATATAATTTCATTCGTAAATTTTATTGAAAACCTATCCCGTACACTTCAAATTATCAAAGTTTAATGAAATTGACGGAATTTATTTTGAATTTTTATTATCAAGTTGGTATTGAGAAGCTGAAAGAACGTGCTAGAAAGCGGAAAGGTCGTGGGTTCACCGCAGAGAATCCTAACCGTGAGATACTGGATAACTTTGAAAGCATCGCTGCTACTGATAACGAGCCTTCAGATGTACAGGCCCAACGATGTAAGTTACAAAGATCAATGTATTATGCAAAATTTTATTGGACTACTTAGCTGTGAGCTTTGTAAACTTAAATTGACTAAATTTCCAGCGGTGGAAGGCTGGATTTTAATTGTAACGGGAATACACGAGGAAGCTCATGAAGATGACGTGCAAGGTCGTTTTTCCGAATACGGAGAAATAAAAAATCTCCACTTGAATCTAGATCGTCGCACAGGATTTCTCAAGGTAAAAAAAAATCTTTTATTTTTCCACGAATTCCTCCAATAAGTCTAATCTTCATTTCAATGAAAGATTTTACTGATTTTTATTTAATTTTATAGGGCTACGCTCTCATCGAGTATGAACACTTCAAAGACGCTGTAGCTGCGAAAAATGCCCTAGATGGTCAAGATCTGCTGGGCAACACAATAAATGTAGACTGGGCATTTATGAAGAGACCACTTCCTCCCGCCCGTCGTGCACGTCGGCACTAAACTAGGTTCGTTAGTTACCCACTATCAGAACTATGGTCTGTCGATTACACAGCATTGTAAAAACATAACGTTTCTCTTTGACGAACAATGAATGAAATTGGGGTCTTCTTCTTTCCTGAGTTTTACGGATATTTAAAGTGTTACCTTCAAAATATATTAAGTTTTACTTACTTTACTACAGAAATGTCATCACTGTCTTTATCGAATTTTAGATTATATACTATTTTCAGATATGCATGTACGCATCCATTCATTTTGTAATAAAGTCAATTTTATACAGTGAAAAAGTGTAAGCTACTATGAAAACGTTTCATTTTATTCATTTTTCAACTTTAGTAGTAAATTGTATAGCGAAAAATACATTTAGTTTTTCATGATATGATGGAACTACAGAACGTAAGCAAAAATTTTAATAAATTACAAAGATTCTATGTAACAGGGAAAACTGCTTAATTCTTTACACTTAACGTTAGTTTTGCACCATTCATACCCGAAGAAACAAGCAACTATTACTAAAATCACGTTCCGTCTAACCATTGATTATAATACTATTAAATAATTAAACACCAACTATTTTTGGTCTCATTTCTACTGTTACTAACATAATATCTTAACTAAATGATTGTCACACTACATCGGCTACAACAAAACTACAGAGACTCAGAGTTTCTTAGGCTGGCTTGGAAAGTTGGAGCATTTCTGAATTATATCGAAGGTTCTCAAAAATGGCCTTGAATCGTACAAAAATTACTACACGTCGGCTTTCACTATTTTCTTGGATCTCAAGGTGTTCCAAATTCCGTAGAAAGTTTTCATGACCATAAATAAAGGTACACTGGATACGCGAAAAAATGAGAGTGTTCAATAAATAAAATCCTACTTCTCAAGCATAATTTTGGTGAGGTTACTTAGACTAATTAAAGCATTTGAATTTGAGTCCTAGTCAGAATATTTCGAGTGTATAACGTTTCAGTCCCATATACTAATAGTTATATAACAGTAATTTTGTGGGATAAATTTCGTTTGTATTTAGAGTTTATTTGGAGACTTTCCTGTTGTATGTTCTTCGGTGCATGTCATCAACCTCGCTGAGGTAATAAGTTCCCTCCAACATGTCTTCAGTGGAGCCAGCCGGGACATATGGAGCTTATCATGGAGAAATTAGAAGATTTATGAAATTATTTATGTTTAACGGTTAAAAGAGATGTTTTTTGACGCAATACCTTTGTGATGGGTCTCCTCTCTAACCAACATAGCCTTGGAGAAGTCCGAAGGAACCACCTTCGCACGAGTATTTAGCCCATTGGCAACCGTGGAAATACCCTCGAGAAGTTGAGAGAGCTTATCCGAAGTGCCAGACACTCGGATGGAGTACATGGAAGCTTGTAGTCCAGAGCCGTAAGAAAACATGCAAATGCGATTTCCTCTAAGCTCCGTTTCATTGCGGGATATAAGGAAGGATACTAATCCTCCGTAGACGGAGGCCGTGTACATGTTGCCCACTTGATTGGCGACCATAAGCGAAGCCTTGGTCTTATTCTCAAAAAGCTGTTTGGAGTTGGCCATCAGCTTGGTTTCCAAGTCACGGTCAAAGTATGAGTTTTCTAATTTTGTCTCCCTTGAAAACAATTTAGATTGCGAAATATTTGAGAAATTCATACGAAATATGCAATAAAAGAAATTGCTAGTAAAAGCTAAAGAATTACTTGATGCTAGCAAGTTCTGGGTATCGCTTTGTCAGCTCATCAACGGAAATGTTGATCACGTCATTAAGTAGCAGTCTAGCTAGAGACTTCTGCACCAATTTACAATATGGGGAGTGGAACACCACAGCATCAAATGACTCTAAAGAAATCCTTTCAGAATTTCTGACCAACGCTTTGTTGCAATATCCTTGGTAGCACTTATCGAGCGCGCTTAAATAGCACTGTATTGAAAGTTTCCCATCCACGCGGGGATATTCCGACTCCAGGTCGGGCTTGTAGAAGTCGTAGACATGAGCAGAGTGTGAGGCTCGCAGGCCTATTGGTCAAGAATTACATGAAACGAGTTTATTCCTACCATAGTACCATTTATGGAGGCTGAATCCTCCTTAATTATTAAATAATCCAACCTCTTTCCATCACTAATGGAGCATCTGGCCCACAAAGTATCGCCACAGCACCAGCCCCACCAGTAGGGCGAGCAGCACCTGTCGCATACACTGCAATATCTCCACATACGACCAGCGCATAACGACCTTTGGAAAAGGAACAAAAACAAGTACAATCAAATCCCCATTCCATCCAATTTTTTTCATCCCGAGCATCAGCAGCAACACCACAGCTCATTTAGTTTTCAAGACTAGGGCAACTTGTGAATGAATGACCTCAGCAGCGAAATTCTCCGTCGCATTTGATGAAATAAACATTAAATGGAAGTTATTTTTTCTGTAATCAATCTCACTTATCGCTTATTCACTTTACACTCAACCCGATCACAAGAACTAATGCAGGCAGCTCACGCTCAAAGTGCTAGAAAAAATAAAATAAAGCACTACAGTAAAATTTGCATACCATCCCAGGCACTTGATTCCAGCCAAGCGAGCGAATTAAAGAGAGCTGCGGTGCCGCCGTAACATGCATTAGTGGTATCAACGCCTTCAACGTCAGTGTTTCCAGCTTTTTCAAAAAGCTGCATTAAGACGCTCTTGACACTTTTCGACTTATCGAGAATTGTTTCCGTTCCTACCTCAACTCTGCCAATTTGTTCGTACCCTGAAAGTACACATAATAAGATATTTTTTTTATCCTGAATTTCCACCTTACACATCATAAATTTTTGAAATCTCACCAATCCTATGTTTCTCCATGAGGTTTTGAACCACTGTCAAGCATAACGAGTTGATATCCTCCCTATCCGTACAGAATCCCATTTTCGATTGACCCAAACCAATGGTATACTTGCCGGCAGATACCCCATCAAACTGCTCCAGTTCGGTTTGGTCCACATAACGTTGTGGAATATACATCTCGATCGCATGTATGCCAACATTATTTGGCCAGGAAGACTTTGTCACTGAAGTCATTTCACAAGTTAAAAAATATACTTCCAGTTCCTACTATATGCTGGGGCAGTTTGACCTAGTCCTCTCTGGATGGAAGTCCTTTCTAGTTCTGAATGTCAAAGAGAAGATAACCAAGTATACTCACTTTTTACTTTCTTTCTTTATAATACACACATTCTAACGGTAAATGCATGTCTTTGAGGCATACCGATTCTAAGAAAAATGTCGAGAGAAAACAAGTATATTGTTTCTTCTCCTGCGAATGGGGAATTGCTAACTGAGCAAATTCTCGAGCATATCGCTTCTATTTAAAAGCAACTTGGAATCCGGAAAAAACGCATGTTTTTCCATGGACACTAGAATAGAACTGTTGATGACGACGTCAACGATCAGTGAAGAAATGTAGGGTGTAGAGAGAGCATGAATGAAGCTCTTCTCTTCATATGCACACATTATAAAAATTTTTATATCCCTTTAAGCTTCAGCCGTCTTTCAAATGAACAAAAAATCAACATTTTTCTTCATCATCATGATGAACTTGAGCTCGAGAGAAAAAAAAAACATCTCTACACAGGTATAACTAGTACCAGTAGCGATAAAAATGTAGTACCTTCACAATAATAAAACAACTCCTCAGACACAACTTCTTTCACACGAGAAGGGAGAAACAAATTTTTTTTAAGGATTATTATCGCTACACTCATCTTCATTACATTACTTATTATGATGGGTCTGTGAGTAACAACTTGTTTAAAACTGAAAACCAAGTTACTGCACCAAAGAAACACCATTTCTCTTCTTTTGCACTATGGTACCTAAAAGCGTTTACATCATGTTCTGAAGAATCAATGCAATAAGAGAAATGCAAAATAAAAATCATCTTGTCCGTCTCGGACAGCAGGACAGGGTTCAAACTTCACCCTTTTTCTGGGATAATATGCATACGAGGAGTTGTGTGTGCCACATAAAAAACAGAAAAGGCTGCAAAGCTGTAGTCTACTACGTGAAAGAAAAAGCTCATTGTCCTTTAAAATTCCTTACCAAAGAGACCAGAGTCAAGCATGCGAATTTCCTTTAAATTAGTTTTCATTCAAACTCTTTAACAGATCTAATAGGTATGACAATGAAGATGCAATGGCAAACTTTCCTTTTGACATATTACATAGACTGTAGGTATATGATATCGGTTCATCGTCACTCATCAGTATCAACTATGAATCCTACTCCCAATTTTTTTGCATGCGTATGCATCCTTTAAAGTGACGATGTAAGGGAATTCATTTGCGAATTCATCAAGTGATAATGCTAAATAGGCCGATACTGTTATATATTTTAGTCGCAAAGTATTCTTCTTCTTATTTTTCCTAGTGACAAGAGAAATGAGATGGTAAGAAATGTTAAGATGTCTTTACGAATGAGTTCCTGAATAACGAACGGCTAATTCTAAAATGCTAAGATGCTTCGTAGATGTTCATGTACGATTATTTGCAATCTTGCCTTTTGATTTTATAACTGTGTGAATATTTTTTTACTTATATGCAGCGAAAACGATGCTGTACAACATAAATACGGAATCATTCATAATGCACGTGGGTAACGGAGATGTATTGCATTACCCCACTTTATGCTAAATACCAAACGTACCTTTATACTCTCACGATTTGAATTCTAGTTGTGTCGTAACTGTTGTAAAATAATGAATTTACTCTAGGACGAAAATGATCGCCCGAGGCAAAGACAATTAGGGATGTATACTTAATGCCCATTTTCTGGGTAAACTCATTAATGCTTCATGTACATATCCTCATTATCCTTTAATCATTACAACGTTAGTATGAATGCCGTTTTCACTTGAAAATGGGAAATATAAGAGATACTTTCGTCTTGGGATTTAATTCTCTTCATTTTAATTATTTATTCATGTGTAATTGACGAAACTTGTAGATATTT
>JAANSQ010002285.1:0-12381 GCA_036850885.1 Lepidocyrtinus dapeste | reverse complement strand
TTTTATGAATATTTTCCAAGTCGTTAGCGTCACAAGGGCCAATTAAATTTTTAAGTCGACGCACTTTAACTTAATTATAGCAATTTAGGTTTCAGAATGGGTTAAGTTCAGTCAAAACTATTTAAAGGTGCATTAATTTTGTCTGAGGGGATATAGCGTGAAGCGCATCCCTGTAAAATAAATTATCAGGGAATCAGGGAGGCATTAAAAACTGCAAGTGTGTAGGACGCTTGGCTAAAGTTTACAGGTTCATCTTAGGAGGATGCGCCAGATTTTTGAGATTCTTTCCCACATCATGAATATTTAGTAGAAATGATGCACCCATATAAATTTTATTCATACTTGGATGATAAAAATGGTTAAGGCTTTATACTTGACTCATGCTTTATACTTTTGGAGGGTGGAAAATAACCACTTTTAATTGGCAATCCGTATTATACTCAATGTCAGGTCATGTTCTTGTGCAGTTTAGATAAACCAATCAGATTCCAGGGGTAGGAGTGGCTTGAAGAGCTTGGTTGTTAAGCATCTCATTATTTTTGACAAAGCATACCAAAAAATGTTGGATAATTTGCGGAATCCCTTTTATGAAACATGTCCAGGCTCTCAGCTATCAATTACGTTCTCGAAAAGAGTACCATAGTAATCAGAGGAAGCTTTCAGATCTCTTCTTGTTAAGGATTGACATTTGAGCAAATATATGTA
This sequence comes from Lepidocyrtinus dapeste, assembly GCA_036850885.1. Lineage (NCBI taxonomy): Eukaryota > Metazoa > Arthropoda > Collembola > Entomobryomorpha > Entomobryidae > Lepidocyrtinus > Lepidocyrtinus dapeste. Next base: position 11,676 of record JAANSQ010002285.1, on the reverse strand, counting down.
TTTTTATACTTAGCAGCTTGTTTACTCACAGAGACCATTTCAGAGATAAGTACTTTTGTTGTGCGTCTAAGGTAAATAACGAACCTCGGAGAAGCAGCACGCACAAAATTCTTCTGTATGTATTATATCTGAACTGTGAAAGAAGCTGGATTCCTTGGAAGTTCGAAATTCCGTTAGTTGGTCCAAGAATATTATACCCTGTGAAAAACTCCAATATTAAATTACAACTTTTGGGTTTCACCAGGCTGATTGGTCCAAGTTTCGTATCTCCTAATTAATTAAGCAAAAAAGTACACTTGAAGGCCTAAACTCTGGTCAGGGAGGTGTCAAAACTTATCTCCTAATTAATTAAGCAAAAAAGTACTTGTAAGTATTATCGGAATTAAAACCAAAGTATGCTGCCGAATTTTTATTAATTTATTAATTTCTTGTTTTTTTTTTCTTAATCAGGATGAAGTCAGGCGGTGAAGGAAAAGTGTGTATTAGGCTGTGTTAAAATCGATAAAGATATCTTGTTGAGGAAAAAGTTTCATCCATCGCATGTCGAGGAAAATGAGATTCTAGCATTTCTCGTAGCTGCAAAAGGTAAAAAGATGAAAGTTTGTTGTTTCAAGCGCACTCACAAAAACAAAGATTTAATGAGCTTAGGGAAGCGTTGAATGCTCCTAATTTTCGTTCTCTACCAAATTAAAATTTTCTTTCGCTACGTGAAATTTGAGACACGTGGGGAGAAAAAAGCCTATATTAACTAAAAACGATGGCTATCGGCAAGACATTAGTAGTTTGCTATATAGTTTTAGTCTTATTAAATTAATTATTAAATCACGTTTTGATAAAAGAATAATAAGTTTAAAGGAAAAGGTGATTATAGAAAAAAAATTCATTCGTATTCATGTAAGCGCATTGATGCATTATAGACTCTGTCACAGGAGTAACTTGAGACAGAGTCGTATTGATAGGCCTTAGGTCAGTACAGAATTTAATCAAAATCCTTCTCGTGTGAATATGTATGAACAAAAGATGCTAGTAATGTTTTGAAAATATGAGAGCACCAGACCTTTTGCAACAACAAACGATTCTAGTACTGGAGACGGCGTCTATGGAGAAAGTAAAGAACCATAGGGAAAGTTAGTCAGTACAAGAAAGCATGAAGTTCGTACGAGGACTCTCTTACGTCCAGATTCTATTTACTCTGTGGAGAAAGACTACTGGATGCTGACAGAAATGTGATTTATGCATAAGCATTTTTTAACCCATACTCAATCTTGAGTATTGAGATACAGCCTTGGCCAAATGCATTCAAAATATACTTTAAAAGTTTTATAAATTTCTGTTTTATAGATTTAATCTTTTTGTGGGATTCGTCAGAATTTTATAAAATGAAGTTCACACATTTTCCAATTTAAAAAATGAAGTTACATCCTCTTTAAGAATTATAATTTTGGCGAGGAAAATGTTATCCGAGACTTGAAACCCGTGTAATCCACTCGCTCCTTGTGAAATCCGGGAGATCCGATAACAAAAAAGCGAATGAAATGTTTATGATGGAGTTGGTCTGGTTAAGTCTTGCTGGGGTGGTTTTAGATGAAGGCCCACTTGAAGAATGGAAAGAAATGAACGGCAGAAGATACAAATGTGATGCTGGATGGAAAGTAGTTTGTAAGCTTAAGTTGTATTTACACTTTAATATTTAATCTTCTTCTCCTGGATATGGCCCAGCCATAAGCTTCTTAAGGAAAACTGAAAGTAAAGAAATTAAATTTGATGAAGGAGCCTCATAATAAGAAAATATTCTTGTAATTCCCTTACTGCCGTAGGTTGTGAGTCCCTCGTCATCTGCGGGCTCAGCACAATCCTTGATGATTTCGTCCACCTCATCGGTATCCAGCTTCTCACCTTAAGAACAGTTAAATCTAGTCAATTGCAGATTTTTAATGAGGAAAAGAACAAATGGAAAATTTAAAGTCTTTACCGAGGGTCGCAAGAATGTGTTTCAATTCGTCAAAGTACATCTGTCCATTCTCGTTCTTATCGTAGAGCTTGAGAACTTCGGTGAAGTCTTCGATGTTGCCTATGTCCTTGTCTTTCTTACATTGGGAGTAGATTGGGAGGAATTCGTCCACCTTCAGCTTTTTCTGGCCTGTGACGAATTGAAAACAAAATAGAATCAACTTATGTACTCAATTATGCACCAATAAAAATTCAACCTTTCTTTTTCTGTCCTCCAAGCTTCTCCACGACTTTCTCTGTGGGAACGAGGCTCAAAGCCCGCAGCACCGCACCAAGATCTGCTGCATCCACCGTTCCGTTTCCTTCAAAGTCATAGATTGAAAAGACAAACTTGGCCCCTGGAGAAATCACAAATTAATTTTGCTCAAATTGCCCCACTATAAATAATTCTTTCATTTTAAACTTTATTGAATCACTCACTCTCAATATCTCTGGCGCTTAGATCAGAGGCCTAATAGAAAAAAAATAATTGCGTCTTAAACAATGCTCATATTTATTTTAAAGTTTATCTTTGAATAAATTGTACCATTGTTTAAAATTTTATGAGTAGTAAATCTCGGAACGGCTGCCACTTTCCCAACGACGACTCAACCTCCAACTAAACTTTAAAAATATCTTTTTTGGCTCCAGTAGCCGACTCTAATCTCCCTAATGACTTTTCCTTCACAATTCCTATTTTAGCAGGATTTCTCATCATCGTCATTCATCATGTTTCTTCTGCGAAATGGGACAAGAAGTGGCTTAGGAAATGTACACGACATCAAAGCATCATTATTCACTGCACGTTGCACCTCGCCTTAAAGCATTCTTCAAAATATACAAAATATTAGTAGCATTTATTACTCTACATTATCCCTGTATTTTTTGACACTCTGAGAAATGAGAGCCTCTAAGCTAATTTTAGTTTTTCCTCTGTAAAAAGTACTCATATATTGCACGTTTTTTATACAGTAAGTATCACCGTCGTCCTCATCCTCATTAATTCATATTCATCAAAGGAAAATGGATGTATTTAAAAATGAGCTTATAGGTTAAAAGAGAAAAAAAAATGTTCTTCTCATCTTTTATTTTCACCAGAAAAACAAAATGACACGCACTGTTGCTCATTCGTGGAGAATGGATAATGGTGTGCATGCCATGAAAAAGGATGAAAAGCGCGAGACTTCAAATCTTCTTAATGCAGANTGCTCATTCGTGGAGAATGGATATGGTGTGCATGCCATGAAAAAGGATGAAAAGCGCGAGACTTCAAATCTTCTTAATGCAGATTGCATACACATGAAAACAAAATTTGACACATAACACCCGGCGCGCGCTTTTCAAATTAAGTTGCTAGCAAGAATGTTGGTGACGGTGGGATGAGTGTTTTTAATTTGGAAAAGTTTTTTTTTAAGTCTGGCTATGGCTATTTGCCTTTGTGAAGCAATAGTATGATAGTTACCGAATGGAATTATATAAACGAAAGTCGGCAAATTTCCAATAGGAAAATAGCTGAGGTGTATTTCAAGTGAGTTGTTCAAGTTTACTACGGATGCCTTTCCAAATGTGTCTGTCAATCTGTGAGAAAGTGATTTTCGTTTTCCATTACAAGCAGTGTCAATCATCGGTTGTATTTTTTCCTGGTATTGTTCATCTTCGGTAGTAAGATGACATGAGAGGTTTAGAGATAGGCTTAACTAGAGTGCATTACTTTGACGGTGAAATTTTCCTTGTTTATTACGCTTTGAGTGCTTAGACATCACAGGCTGTATAGATTATTGGTATTAGCCCTAATGGTCTTTTCTCTTTTGTGTAGTATCATCATCTTTTTCCGAAGGATTTCATTTCCCGTGTGAGCTGATGCTTAAAGCTTGATGCATGTGTGTGCGGTGTCTCAGCTTTTCAAGACATTTTTGCCGCTTCCATTGCCAAAAGATAACATTTAATATGATGAGCTGCTGTCTACGGGTTTTTGGTGTGGTTCACTGGCATTTGTGCCATGTCTCTAGGATGACATGACGCGCTGGGAAAATATATTAATTTCGGGAAAATGAGACTTCACAAGCAAGATTCAAATCGTAAACAGGGGGCATTCAAAATACTAAAAATAATATTCTTCGTGAAAAATTCCCTAGAGTTATTTATGAAAGCTGCTTGTCCCAGATTATTCTAGAGTCTTTGTAGTTTTTTGCTAAATAAACTGCTCTTGAGAAAGATTGAGATGAACTCAAGGAACGAGTCTAAAGTGATAAAGGGCCAGTGCGTCATTATTATAACCCGTCTTCTCGAGGCTTGTTGAGATAATCACTTTGAACAGTTCTCTTGTCACATGTTAATATCGAGTCATAATCATAATATTCTGCATCTTGTAAAATTTTACTGCGATTCTTATTTATTGCATAGCTTAAGGATAATGGAACACAATAGTCAAATACAAATATTAACTAATTAAATATTATACTTCCCTTAGACAATATGTCATACTCAAATTCACCTTTCGTTCTTTATACATTTATATTGTGACAAGTGGACCTGATGCTTAATAAAAATTAATTATATCTGCGCGTGGCATAAAGACAATGAATACAATTTATAAGGCCATGGCTAGTCTATGAATTAAGTAGCACCATAAAATAATTTTAGCGCAAAGTAATGAGGATTGAGTATTCGTGAGGCAACTAAAAACAGATAGTCCTAAAAAATTATGTGCGCTCTACATTACAATTGAGTTAACTTTTATGCTTCCTCTTGTAAATAAACCATTGTTTGACTTAATTTCGGTTATTCTTTAGACGATTGTGCTTGTGACGTTCTTTAATTTTGTAATTAGCAATTATCTAAAATCGGTGCCGACTCTTATATCTCAAAAAATGGCAAAAAAACCATGAGTAAATTGTCAAAGAGCCTTAATAAGGCAGAGTAAAGTCTCTCTTCACCTTAGAATTAGTGCTTAAACCATTAATTATCGGATTAGCTAAACGATAAACTATAAACAATCATAATTAATTTTTATATCTGTAGCCATTGTTCTTCTACACGCGAATCTTTTTTTGATTGAGCATTATTCTGATATTCCGCTTCGATTCAATTCTCGTAGATATTAAACTAGATTCGAGTAATGGATCCAGATAGGAAATTTTAGAGAAAATTTGACATGCGGAATGAATAGAAAAGGAGGATTTTACTGAAAAGTCAAAAATTCGTTCCCAAGTAAAATCCAAATGATCACAATCTGACTTGTAGTATTCATATGGCAGTAATTAATATTCCAAGTGGGACGTGTAGGCGAGTGAACATCTACTTTAAAAAATTTATTTTTGGCTCGTTGTCTTTTTGTAAATCTCCGTTTTGAATCTACACAAGCTGTTGGGCTTGTAGGGAGTTGGGAGGAGCAGGAGCGTAAAAAAAGAGGAAATGACTTGATCATCTTAAACATTACGAGTTGGCTTGTTCAGGTAGAGTTACAATTTGCTAAGTTACGTAAGTAGGTCTAGAGTATATACATATGAGTAATATATGTCCACATTATAACGGTGTGCATTTCAATTGAAGCTTGAAATGGTGCTGTGAAATATAGGAATTTATCTTGTGTAGCACTTATGGATTATCTTAGTTATCATCGCCACATCGTCCTGGTGAGCCTCCAAGGATCATCTTCTTCGCCTGGCCTTCTCCTGCCATAAATTGTTGGTGGTCCGGCGGTTGTGGCGGCCCCAGCTTGTCGTCCATGGTGGTGATGATGGTGATGGTGATGCCTGCCTGTTGTCGCCGACCTAGAAGTGCCAGGTGGAGGGAACGGACTGGGTTGAGCACTTCTGGGATAGGGAAAGTTCTGTCCGTACTGGTGGCACTGATGGTGACAGTGTCTACTATCCTCACTCGTCGCCCTAACGTTTGACACACTGTAGGTGGGTGCAGTTGGTGGGATGTAAGAATAGAAATTGTGCGCTCCTTTCCTCCGCATCCGCTCCAACTCCAGTCTTTTGGTTCTCTTTATATCAACCCGGATTCTCTCGAATCCCTGGGGGAGGAAACGGTTTCGTAGGAGGAAAAGTCGGAAGGTGCTGTAGACTCTACGTGCTAGGCTCTCGTAGGGAAAGATCACCTCAAGCTCCTTTCTTATCCCCATGATCCTTACTACTTTTAGAGTCTCCACAGGGATGCCAAGACCCAGGAAGGAGTTGATAATGAGGTCCACCTGCTTTTCCGCATGCTCTTGTTCAACTTCCTCTAGGGAAAGCTCTATCACATCAGGAGAGGTCTGGGGAATGTGCACGTTTCGGAAGACTAGGGTCCTGTTTGCCTCGTGGATCGCCTTCCACTCCAGCTGAAGCTCTTCCAATGTCATGGGAACTAGGAAGTCTTCGTTAAAGTAATGAAGGAACCTGTGCGTCACTCCCTCGTCCGAGTTGCGCACATGTAGGCGGATTTGTTGTAGAGCCGTGTATAACTTCCACTTTAGCTCTTGCGGGGACCACGACTTGAATCCATCTTCTTCGGACGATATCTTCACGGCGGTGGGCATTTTCTCTACGTCATATAACCAAAGCTCTTGTAGTATTCGGCGAGGTCTGCTAGTTAGGCCGTAAGCGGGCTCCTCATCATCTTCAGTGAAATTACCGGGAACGAGAGTGTGCACTCCAACCATCATCCTCGAGATGCCCACTAGGTGACACTGAGCCCAAGCATGTGCCATCCTCACTCTAAAAAGTGAAACCAAAATATCGCGATCAGTTCTCCCAAACATGTAATATGTATTACGTTACACCAAAAGGGAAAACGGGGACAAGGGAGAAATCGAACATGCTCCTTTCACTTGACTGCTTCATGGATTCAACAAGAGCTATAGCTTACTTTTACTGGGTAATAAAACCCCAAAAAATACATTACACTATTACAGTTGAACGGCTCTAGTACACGTCCAATAATAAGAATCCATCATTTGGATACCACAAATTCTGAAATAGTGACCCAGACCAAAAGTCTAAAGGAGTCTAAATAAACATGAAGCATAAGTTTTATGGACTAGTACTGTTTAAAAAAGTGCGGACTGCCTCCCTTGGCAGGATCAGAGACAACGGTAGTATCCATGGTACTCTTCACTTCAGCCAAGTCCCCCGTTCGATACAGCTCTGGATCAGGCTTCTTATTCCACAGCCCATCGACAATGGCACTTAAGAGAATTCGAATGGACCTATTTTCAGGGGCAATAGTGGCTACTCTACAACACAGCTTTCCAGCAAAGTACCCAATCAAGTTTGGTTTCTCGTAGTAGCTCTCCGCATCAAAGTTCTTCTCCGACGTAGGCATCTCATCTGGAGTTTCTGGAGGTACAACATACAAATAAATTTAAGATATACCAAGACAAGGAAAAATAACTATAGTTTTCTAATGTGACACTGATTTCCTTCACATAGACAAAACGTGCCATTGTAAATGTTCTTTTCTGGAGAAAAATACCGCATTCTTCTCCAGAAGGTATTTTACGACTGTGTGATTTTGTTTGGAGCCTTAAGCCTACTTTTGTTTAGGATGATGTGTACCGAACGTGAGAGTAGAGCACGGGAAGAAAATAACAAGTCTTGAAATATTCCAAAAACTTTTGTAAGTTGGCTGGAGAAGAAAAAAAGTTGGCTACTGAACGTATATGGAGGAATAAATAAACACGAGCTATTATTATTTCTCCTTTTTCGACATTTTATTATCATTATAAATCAAGAGAATACAATAGACCCGCTCTACACAAAAATATCAGATTTCTCTCCGTGTAGCTGGAAAGCAAACCCTAATCAAATTTGTGTAAAGACCAGAAATCATTTGGAAAGAATAGAGTCTGTGAAATCCGCTCGGAAATAGAGAAAAGGAGGCTTTCATCCTCCTGTAATTTATCAATTGGATACGAATTGTAGAGAAACTACGGATTACCGAACGAAACAAAAGGTTGATTTTTTTATAGAACTTACTAGATGCGCGGCTTGCCGCTCGGGATCTTCCACCGGGAGGATGAGGCTCACAGTCTGGAGAAGGGAGGTAGTCAAACTCTACATGAATTACGGTATGTTCTTTACGATCTGGGTCGGAGCTAGAGTAAAAAGAGATCTTCTTGGCGTTCAGGATAAAGGGCTGTTTTTGGGTCATTATGTAGGTAAGGACTGTACGACGACATACGATGTCGGGGAGAGCGTCTCGTCTGAAATTAGGACAGAATGAGTGACATGACACTGAGAAACTATCCAATTTGCGTCAAATAAGAGAAAAAGTACTCTTGAGAAGAAATGAGTAGATTAGATTAGATAGACTTGATCATGACACTTGTCACCCTAAATGTAGTAACAAGACAGAGGAAATTGCCAAGACAAAGAGAAAGTTTATGTTGTAAATGATGAAGCGTTTTCCTCTCAAAAATATTTCAAGTAGAGAAGTGTACAAACTTAAAGTAATTTAATACCTCGGGTCAAAGTTATTCTTGAGCCATTTAGTCATCAGATTGTCTTTCTGATTTTGAGCCGCATTTTGTTGACACTCTTGACAGATAAACTTAGGCTCTGTGTCCGGCTTGCCCCGTTTATCGTATTCGGAGCATTCGGAGCCACTTTCATTCCCACTCCCGTCAACCTCATCTTCATCTTCTTCCAGAATAGCGTCATTATCATCGTCTACGTCGTCTTCGTTGTGTGTTCCATCATCTTCCTCCTCTTCACCTTCTTCTTGCTCTGTTGAAAAGGAAAATAAATTTTACTTATTGTTGGAAACCATTAGTGCACTGTCCAATTAAACTGAGACCAACTTTGAAGAAGAACTTTCTTAGTCTCTTTACCAAAAGTCACGTTTTTGAAGTTTTTGTTTAGAAAAAATAAAATGTTAAATGTTTTTTTTTTCTTTAATACTTTCTCCCTTTACCTTTTACATTTTCTATTATGTAAATAGAGTTAAGCTCTCTTGCAAAACTTTACTTTCTTTCTGATGTTGTTTTTGCAAAAAAATATTATGCGAAACCCATTCGCCCTGTTTTGGCCGAGGGATTTACCCAGCTCAGGAAACACTTCACAAAACTTGGTTAATGTAATCATTTATGCCTTTCAAAACTCATAACGTCTTGTTCTTTGCTCTTTTACTTTTTAAATTTTTACATTTAAGTTTAAAGAAAATACGACATGACATGGGGAAACTAGACTGATACTGAGTGGGGCGATTAGATATTGAATGAAATTGTAATTAAGTGCCTGAGATGAGATATAGTCTATTCCCACATTTCCATCAAAGCACTTTTACTAAAAATAAATAGCTAAGAAAAATAAAGCATCATTGTCAGTTGGGAAAATGCTGAAATGAATGGGAAAAGAAAGCAATTTTGGTGTTTCTTCATGATTTCCTGTGAATTTCTAATTTCTGAATTAAAAGAAAATGGAGCTGTGAATTCAGAAAAATGGAAAAATGTATAGTACGACGGAATGGATTTTGATATGGCTGGAAATCGATTCGATTTTACAATATTAAAATCGCTCTGAACAATATGGAAATGTAAGTCTACAGAAAATGTAATGTAAGTATATTGTACAACAAGAAAGCCTTCATTTTTTCCATTTTTTATCCAATAACCTTTTAAAAAATGTTTTTAGTTTTTGGTTGTGATAATGTCAAAAAAAAAATGTTCCATTCAGCAGGGAGACATTCTGAGAAGCGGGAAGGAAATCAGATTTTAGCTTTCTGGATATTAAACATTCCATTTGCATTGCTTCCTCTCATCGCATCAGATTCTCTTACAAGACAACTCCTCTCCCTTGAATGGTCCCACTGAATAAAAACTTGGCGTACAATTTGCATATTCTGCGTTTATTTTACTGCTTCTGGAATAAAAAGCCTTTGTATCACTGGATTCATAATAAACTTGTGCAAGGGAAAGGATGGTAATAAAAAAAGACTTCAAGTCCAGGATATTCCTTTGGATGGTACGACCACCATGGGAAAATTTGTGCAGAAAGCTTTTTCTTGTGGAACTGTAAGAACATTTTCCAGAGAGTAAGTTGAATGCAGATAATGATAGCTCTTAGTATTCTTCGTTTCATTGGAAAACCAACTATTCTCCACAGTTCTTGAGATTCGAACGAAGTTGTATGCTTCACTGGAATACCTGTATCTCATTGGCTGATGAGATATAGGTGAAGGGAATGACAATGTGCTCTTTCAAAAAAAAGCTGATAAAATTGTATAATGACGTGGCTGCGCCAAGGTATGTTATGATTCTAAAGTCCTTTAGCAGATCGTGCGTGTAGACAGACGGACGGACGGATGAACTTAATACTCTATGCTCGTGAAGCGGAATAAATGAAGGGAACAGTTTGTAACTATGGCCATGGGAAAGTGCCCGGTCAATGGTTATTGAATCTTAAAAAACTTGTAGTGAAAAACTTCTCCGATATCGTGAAATGTCAGAGTTGATCTTTAAAAATAAATTTTGAATTACTATAGCTCACCTTTCACGCTACTTCTAGCCACACTCGCAGCTCTCTCGCTCTCCGCAATAGTAGGGAGTTGGACAGTAAGGCCGTACTTTCTCTCCAATATTCCCGAGCCAATGAGTGTGGGATGGCCCTTCCTATCAATTTTCCCATCGTAGCAGGTCATTTCACTAGGAACTTTGCAAAACGACGCGGTCGTCAGATCCCAGCGCGTAGGCCCTTGAGAGTACATATACCCATCTGGAAGCAATCCCAACAGCCTCACTTTGTACTCGATCAAGTCCAGCATGGGATTACTATGAGGGGCAGTTGTCCCCACACCAACTGCCGAATTTCCCCCCTGTGCTCCAGTTACTGAGGCTGATGATGCCATTTCGTATCTTTCTCGGGGAAAAACCCTCAATTTATCTTTGTCTTGGAGGTTTTGGAGGATGTTCCTTCAGACTTTGTAGACATTAGGCCATTGCCTCGTCACCATCACAGAAGACAATAGACTTGCCTTTCATATTCATCTTATTGTTTCCTTCTTGAGCAACACATGATATACGTCACACATATTCTATACACTTTTTTCCCAACGCTCATTTTTTCCAGTCATTAATTTCACTTTGCAAAATGCGTTATCACGGAACGTGACTCTATTTCCATCTTCAGTAGTTTCCAGTCACTGTCATTCCATATCCTACAAAAAGGAAGTACATGAATGTTAGCACTTGTAGTTTTATTACACCTCCCAGTACTCTCCCTGTTTCTTTCCTACATCCCCATTAATCTTTTAGCAAGATCTTAATGACATTTTCCTCCCAAGACCACAACCAGCAAGCGAGCTACAGGCGAATTGTAAATTTTCAATGTTATGCCCATGACCATTTCCCATAAAGAAAATTCTCCAGTTGAGTCGTGAGGAGTCGACTCTAGAGCGAAAGGTTTCATGTCACACTCACACCATCAATAAAAGAACAAAGTAGAGTAAAGTAAGTAACGCAGTTTCTCTACCGTTATCTTCATTTTTAAACCAATGGAAATAACAATCAATTCGTATCAAGCTCATTTACTCACTTTCCAGCTCGACTCTTTGCGTGATGTCATTCAAGCTGGAGGAAATACTACAACCTACAAGCCGTGTTTTTTCCCTCGCCAAGCCAAACAGCTTTTGTAATAATCTTGACAATCGATTTTCCTGAGGTCTGCAGCAACAAACTAAAAAAGTCCTACTGTTTTTGCTCAT
>JAANSQ010002284.1:0-12384 GCA_036850885.1 Lepidocyrtinus dapeste | reverse complement strand
GGATAGGGGTTGCTTCCTCTTTATATTTCCTTAGAAATTTCCGTACTGAAAAGCCAATATTCCTCCTGGAATCAAGATTAGAAGAGAATTGTTGGGAAATTTCCACAGAAACGACTTTTTTAGTTCATTTTTGTAAAAAAATGTCCTCCATATCAGTCCATACTTTAAAATCAAAAATGTTGTTTTTATTATTCCTTCTTGTATTCTCTGAAGGACAGTCACAAGCCTGTTTAGAATGTCCTATGGAAGATCGGGGCAAACTGAGATACGAAGCTAATCAAGAAGACGAGTTCCTCAAAAGTATTACTTTCGCTAATCCAAACCTTGTTGGGGGTAAACTGCAGCAGCTAAACTATCCTGCAAATCTACATCCAAAACTAGTGGCTCAACGCATGCCGATTCCTTCAGTATCGGTTGAACCACTTCTATCCCCAGTTACAAGGTCAATATCTGCTTCACCTAATTTAATCCATCTTTACACTTTGCTCAACAAAGGGCCGTTATTACGGAGAGAGCCGAAGGTTCTTATTGACGAATATACGGCTGCTGATCCACTTACGTCTCGAATTTCAAAGAAAACGGAGAAAGGAATGAGTAAGTCGGAAATGTCGCTTTTATCAGATACACAACTTTATTATATAATGTAAATAATATACATCAAGATTAAAAGTCCATAAGGGTCAAGAAAAACGGACCATTAGTAGAAAATGCTTATTGTATTATTTCTTGGATATATTTTTACGACCTTGATTGATTCTATAATCTTTTTTGGAATTTTTGGTTTTGTAAGACCTGTTTTATGGTTTTTCAAATTTTAAGTTTAAACCCCATATGCTCATTTACCGCTGTGTACCTTACACACAATATGCTCAAAAAATTATTTAATTTCACTTTCAGTGATTGACGTGATGGATTACCTGCAAAAGTCAGATGATCGGAATCGTCGTGTAGGACAAAATATGCGTTCCAGTGGTTAACCCAAAAGAATCCAGGACTCTTCTGCCGGAAAGTTTAATTACCGAGAAAATATGTTTAGAAAATTCCTTTCGAGGAGTTTATTGTAACGGTATAGAGTTCCTATGTAACTATACTTGCTCTTGTATGAATTGCATACATTACTTATGCAATCTACATATACACAATCCCTAGCGTTTTTCTACTCGTTGTGTTGCATATTGCATCAAATCATGTATTTCCTTATGCAATGCTAAAGATGCTGACAGCTCTTAATTTCAAAATGTGAGCATGACTTTCGCAAGTTATATAGCATTAAAGTAATCCAATGACAAGTTTGGACAGTAAAATAGGAATTAGCCCATTGACACATAAATGGCGTAATCAGTTAATCTTAAAAGCCCACTTACTTCTCTAGATGTAAATCATACTCGTATCACTCTATCAAAATGTATTTATTCTGTCGGGAAAGCGAAAACTGAAATAAAAATGATACTTTAAGATTCCTCCATTTTCCTTATTTCAATATCTCCAGAAGAAGAGATCGTTTTTCACTAGACGTATCGCATTTCTTTAACATTACTCATGCATTTCGTCGTTGACTTGATGTCTTACAAAATCCTTGACATTTTTCCTTCCGTACAGGACCAAAAAGGTATGGAATGAGCATACAAGCGTCTAGTAAGTGATACAGTGTACATGGGTCTCATTGTAAATTCATAAGCGACTTTGTGACTGTACTCATTTACTTACGCTTAGGCTTTTTAGTTAATGAACTGAAGAATTGCACATTATGTTCTTGATAGTTTTGCCACTTTTGCTTAACGCTCCACTGCACCTGCAAATGAGTAGGTTAGAAAACAGTCATTTTACTGATGGGAGGGCATAACAAAATTAATAAATTTCAGTGCAGACGTGTCTGCAAACGTTGATCAGTTTTAAGCCTTGCATATAGAAGTACAATCGAAAAGAGAAGCGAAACTCCCTGTTTTAGTTTGAACATGGAAAATGCCCTTGAAGAGGATTTTTCCTCTTGAGGGGAATCACAATACGGCTCGTTTCTTCTTCTTTGTCTCTGGTTTAAGATCTGTGTACGAACCAATTCAAGTGTCATCAGCTTCTTTGTACAAAAGCAATAATTATCCTCCTTGAGGATTTTACTGGCATAAACGCTTGTGCAAAACTGCAAAACAAGGCTGCTCTTTGTGTCCGATATTGCCCAAAACGTAAATGTTTTTGTCTCTGGTGCCAGCGTGCTAGCATATTAGGAGCATTCCACAAGTCTTCATTTTTTTATAATTTATGTCTGAGATGCAAGGGACTGTATATACCTAAAATAAGCATAAATTAACGCTCCTACCATATGCCTACCTCACAGTAGAAAGATTATACTGAAAATAGGATGAAGCGAAAATACTGACTGTTCTTAGAATTCCTTTCTTTCATAGAATAGATACTTATTCCAAATTGCATGGGGGAGTAGGTTTTACATGTTTTTATCAATAAAAAATAATATTTTAGCAGGTGTTGACTCCGTCCATGTTTTACTAGCCTATAACAACTTTAACTACTTTAACAAGTACTTGGACAATTTTTCAAGACTTTAATGATTATTCTCATCGTCAGTGTTTTCGAGTGACTAAAGGGGAGAACTTTATTTTGAAAACAATGGTCAGTGATAGTTACATCCTTTCTCTTGTACTTGAGAAATATGTAAAATCGATTTACATTAGTACAATCACATTGTCTATCGTTTAAGACACAATCTCAACAAGCAAGAAAAGACAGTCTTTTTTTGTTAGAAGAGTGTATGCGATTGTATCTGTTTAAATGCTTTTTTATCTTTAAATCCGGTGAGTCACAAAAGAAGTACTTTTTGTCCGAGTCAGTGAGCATTCTCATCTTCTAGTTTATCCCAGAAAGGGGCAACATGCAAATAGATATACCTTCTGCTGCTGCAGAAGTCTTCCCTTTTTCAAAGTTTTAGTGAGGAGGTTGGGTTACGAATATTATTAGCGAAAGCGTGTATACCAAAAGTACAACACAAACCTCCAACGAAGATGTTTAAAACCAAGATGCAAAATAACTTGGTCGTAGTCGTAATAGCACATACCCATAGTTTAATTTCATAACAACAAGAAAATCGATAAAACATGTATAAAAAATATTTATTATTTGTTCATAAATTGAAGGGAGCAATGAATTCTGTGGATTTGGATCCATGGGAAATAAGCCAATTGAATGAATTTGTCAGATGATTGTCCATATTTATTTCCTATTTTATAATTTTTCTGGTTAAACTTTTAAACTTCCTATTTATTTTCTAAGATTATTTCAAGGAGACGTGAGAACATGCAAAATTTAATCGATAGTTTTTCATTAAAGAGCTTCCCGTATCATCTAATAATCTAAATTGTTATTAATCTCTTGGTTGGGAAAATAAGCAGTACGATAAAGCAATTGACTTTGCAACGATGCTTTTCAAATCATCTGTGAAATCGAACAGGATACACGTTTATTTTTGCATAATGAAAGCGTCCTTATTGCCTAGTGTTTGGTTTTTAGGTAAGCCACTGACACACTTTCTTGATTTCTCTCGGGTGTATTTTCTAAAAGAGCCATCAATTTCAAACCTTCTCATTTCTTCACAGAATGTTCCAGAATTTCTTAATAGATTCTATCAAATCCCTACAGTTTACGTCATACCCATCAAGGCATCAAAACTCAAAACTATATTTCATGATTCCAAGTATGTATTATTCTACCATATTGAAGAGAACAAGATCACGAAGACATTAGACAAGACTCATTAGCCAAAGATTCGTTTTCTGCCAAATTATTAAAACACGCGTGGGTGAAAGTCCATCTTGATGGTAATAAGTATACCCCCAGTGAAAGAAAATTTTTGCGTGACTGAGTTAGTTTACGATTGTATATTTTATGATGATCATATTGTAGCTGTTATTTTCTTAGTGATTCAAAGTCTGCAGACTTGACACTCACGTAAGCAATAGAAAGACACGCTTGTGTTACCCTATTTATTTATCAACTTTACATTTCGCATCAGGGAAAAAAGTGTCGGTTTTGCTTACTCGTCTTTCTGATATTTTTTCTCACATCAGTTTTGCTTACGTAAAATAAGAGAATGGCGTGATGTGAAGTGTAGAGAGTAGCACGAATGTCATCAAAATATTGAGGGCTATTACGTACTTCATTGAAGCCACAGTGGGGCCTTATGTCTTCACTACATTACTTATGCTTGGTTGCTCCCAGTCAACCCCATTTGGCCCGATATTGTATTATTATTGCCTCCAATTTCTTCCCACTACAGTATCACTTTAAGTGAGACATGGGGGTTGTAGTCCTTCCGTTCTATCATAATGATGCAAATGTATAGACACGATCATCACGATCTGCTTTTCTTCTCTCCTTCTCTAGTGGAAATAATGCAGTGGAGGATACATGAGAGGAACAATGTAGCAACATTCTTTCCTTCCGCTTGCTTTCCACCAACTGGTAGCCAAAATCCTATTCTTTTCTTAACGGTTCTTACTGTTTGCTTCTTGGACTCGAAAAAGGAATTAAAAGGGGCTGCGCGAGATCATAAGGCAATGCTTGTAAGGGAAAGAAACCGGATGGAGCTAGGGTATAAAGCTACAGACTGGTGGCTGACTGAGTCGCAGTGAGCCTTTTCGGACATCAAGTCAAGTGTCACCACCGAAAGCAGTGCGAGACCAAATTTTCCATATTTTACAATTCCAACCATTTTTTCTTAAAAAGAGCAACAAGCTACCTCATATTTACTTACTTACAAAACCCCGTTTTCAAGCAAAAATTCCGTTGCCTTCACAACTTACCCCAGAAATATTTCCATTTCATATTTTCGTAAAAAACCAAACCGTTTCTGAACTTCATTAGACTTGCAACACCAACCGAAAATCTTCCCTTCTGATATAAAAAAAACACCCCAGAACCAATTCCATAATCAAGGTAAGCTGCTTTTTTCATAAAAAAATCTTTTCAAAATTCATATCATATTTCATTCCTACGCTCGACGCTACAACCAACATAAATCAATTAGGTAAAACAGTGTTAATTTATCCGCTGGTTTACTCATTGAATACAGAACATACGCTTTTTTTGTAAAAAGAAATCCCATCCGAAATACGTTTTTCTTTGTACAATCCACTATCCCCGATTTTCTTGACAACTTGCCAAACATAACATAATCCAAACGTATGGAAAAGGAGATTATGAGATTTCTCTTATTCACACATTTTTTTGCGCTAACACTCTTTGTTTTACACCAGCTGAACCCTAATCGCTGGGAAGCAAAAGCTTGATCGCTTTCACTTTCACATGTTCACAGGGCAAAAAATTGGGTGCTTGTCATAGGGGAAAGTAAAAAAAATCACTTTCTTTCCTGTATCCAGTTACCCTTACGCTATTTCAGTTCCATACATAAATTTTCCATTGTAGTAATATGGAGGAGGTAACTTTCCCTTTAGCCCTAAGACCTATAGTCTCAGCTTACCCTTCCCAACCTACGAAGAATCTTTTCCAGTATATCATGTGACAACGTGATTATAGAAATGGCCTCGTGCACATGTACATACTTCAAATCGCAAATGGCATATTTTTTTATCCAAAATAAACTTTGACTTTTCATGTTTATATAAGCATTGTAGAATTGATTTGCTTCTTTGCTCCACATCCATTTGGATTGTTTTTGTCTTGAAGTGCTCAAGTTCCTATAGAATACAAAGGAAAAGCTCGTGATTGCAAACAAGATGTTTATTCTGTAGGCATTTTCCCCCCTTGTCATAAAAACTTGTACACAATTTGTATCCAAGTAACAAACGAGATAGTAATTGTGTCATTGTTGTCCCATCATTTACGAAAACGACAACAAGTAAAATACTTGGTAATTTGGTCTACTACTCTGCTACACTAAACGATATGTAAATGGGCTAGAAAGTGTTTTTATACTTTGGTTCTACATCGTTAAACAAATTTTTTCTTAGGAGTTTCTCCTCACAAATTGAAATTTCGCCTGAATTCCTCTCCCAGCAAATACACTTTGTCTGATGTAGATGTAGAGTTTCATAATTATCTCCAAGAGAAAAGATTGTGTTACATGTTTTATGATTCACCGTTGGTCTTTTGCCAAAACTGAAAAAGAAGCGCCCACGAGTACTTTTTTTCAAGCAATGTTTAGCAATATGTCTAACAAAAAGATGCCACTTGTCACAATCATTAAATATATTTTTTTGGAAGAGGGAAAGTCTGAGTTTTTTTTTGGGAGAAATGTCAACATCTTGATAAGAATGTAAAATATTTTGTATGCAAACAGGCATGCTTTCGAATGAGGGGAGAAATGATTCAATGATTCAATCCACGTCACTCTGTGGTGGCTCAGTACAGTTCATTGTTATCTTCCAGTGACAAAGACCATTACCTAGAACGAACAGTGTAAGGCGAAAGCAATAAAAGTTGGGAAAGACAAAATGATGAAAAACAGATAGATTTTTATAAAGCGTGTAGCATTTTGTACAGTCAATAGTAACTTGTTCATGTTCCGCTTTAAGCGACAGGTAGTACAATGCAAACATTTTTTTACTAGCGGTTGTAGGCAAAATCAGAATACCATTTCAGAATGCAAACCTATATAAATTTTATTTGCTTTATGGCTAAATGTGTAGGCAGATATGAGTCTTTCAAGCTAAATCCAAAGTATCCCTTTCAAAAGGGAAGAAAAAAGCATTTAACGAGTAGTACCACATCCAGATATGTCTTACGGAAGTTGCAAGAGCTTTTTGATGGGCTGTGCGGTTGCAGTACTTAATGTAGCCTTCAGAATTGCAATAAAGATGAGAGGAAGCGCATTTGAATTCAAGGGAAACTACCCTTTTAAATCATAAAATGAAAAAGTTAAATGTTTAAATTTAAAAGTCCCTTTTAAATGTTACGTTAATCACTTTCTTATTGTCCGGGAATGCAATTTTCCATGTTAAGTTTAAGTCCATGTTCTTATGAGATTTCCATAAGTATATTCATCCATCTATTTTGACGGGAGGATAGCGATCTCTGTAAAGTTCTTTTTTGATGTGCACCCCATTCCAAAATTGAAATTGCTTTCTTTCCGCTGCTTAAAAATTATTTATTTAACTATTACAAGGATAGTTTTTCCAAGCCAATAGTATTTACAGTATACTGAGAAATGTCTTTAAAAAAGTTATCATTTCTGGCTACCGCTTCAGCCTTGAAACTCTCCATTGTCGCCAGACAGTCACAAGACAAGGATTTATTTTCGATGCTTGTGCGAATGAATCGCAAGCGGGGAAATAAATTTTAATTCGTTTTCGGTAGTTTAATATTTTTTACGATAAGTACCGGCAGAAAGAGGTGATACGCCCACATACTCTGGCATTCAGTCAAGTTATTGTTGTTACATAAAATGTGTGCTTCTTTGTCTAGGGAAATTAGTCAAGTCAGTCAAGTGCACATTCATACGGAGAGGTAACGAAATCACGTCCAGTTTACTCCACAAACGTTGAACATCATTCACGTTGACGGCTATTATTGTCGTACAGTACGTGTATTTTATGATTTTAAATTGCTTTAGCGAATGTAGATGCATTCGTTACCGATTATTCAACTGAGGAACATGGAGAATCATTAGTTTTTTATAGCCTGTGGGATAAGTATAATATTGCTCATTTAATAAAACAAAGACAGTTTGCTTTCCCCGTTTCTTGGCCAGGCCATTCACTTGATAAAATTATAGAACGAATAGATCACATAACGAGATTAAGCAACTATGAAAGCATACGAGATAATACAATCTTCAATTTAATATTTGACTATGCCATGGTATTACTTTAACGTAAATACTTAAGTATGACATGGTATCTACTATCTGAACCTTTTAAATGACCATGTAAATGAGCAAAAAGTACAAGAGACACTAAAAAAGTTTGCAGACATAGTGATGTTTAAATAGTCACCCCATTTTCTTGGCAATAAGAACCAAACATATCTTGTACATGCATAAACAATTATAATAGGGAAATGAGAAAGTTTAATATGTGAAGCTAGCCATTAAAGGTCTCAGTTTTCTAAGAATAAAAGTATAAAACACTTTTCTTGTAAATTGAAGCTTAAAGGTTGTCCATTAAATTTTCCATATCGATTATACTTTGTTGGGCAATAAAAACGTTTTTTTCGCAACTAAAACTATATATTTCCGTTGACTCCTTTAGGTGAAACTGATACATTGTGACTACAAAAGGAAGTATTCATATTAGGATTTAAAAGCTTTCTAGAACATGCATAAGACATTCTGAAATTGTGTACTGACGCCATGAGTCTTCAACGTCATGAAAAAAAACCTAAATTTTATGACGTAAACGTTAGTACATACAAACTTTACTTAGTAAAACTGAGAAAAATTTGAAGTTCGTTGCATTAATGGAAAATTTTAATGCCTCTTTTTGACTTCTAGGTATGTAAATAGATAGTTGAAAACAATTTATGACAATTTTACTTAATTTTTTTATGGCTAAGGTCACAAGGCTATTTATGTGTTCTTGTATATCCAAAGAGAAAGTCAATCATTGGCAAATATAACAGAGCCTTATTATAATTTGAAATTATTTTCTAGATGCCTTTACAAGATAAGGAAGGAAAATACCAGCAAATTTTTTGTTACAATATAGGTCACACAAGCTAAGTAATATATTTCATATATTTATTAGAGCCTAGAGAACACACATGGAAGCATGAGTAAATCGAAAGCCTAAATTGAGTATAAAATTGTACACGAGGGAACCACAATTCATACATTGATCAAATATTTTATGTGGACCCCAAATTCGTGAATTTGTTTCGTAAATTGTACGCCCAGAAATTTCAAGAATGTTATCTTGAGTCACTCTATAGATACAGTTGGATTTGAACTTTACTAGCCCAACCATTTCTTTATTTGCTTTCGCTCGTCGTCACCTTTCTCCAAGTCCTCTTTAAAAACGAGGGCACTGTACTGTATTCAATACAGACAAATTGAACTTTCTATTTGGAATTCTTTACCAGTACTAGTGCCAACTTTTGGGTGCATTTGGTATCCAAAAGTAAGGGAAAAACAAAGTAAGTCCTGTTCTTCTTCTTTCCCTAGAATTTCCTTTTTGCAAATTAGACATTGTGTAATCATTACATTGTCATAAGTCATTCTCGTCCAAACAGTACAACACTATACACTTTCACGCCCCCATTTTCACATTCACATCATCTACGTTCATCACTAAGCCACAACTGGAATACGGAATTAGTTCCAGTCAAATCATGTGTCTTGTAGCTTTGATTCTAGGAAACCTGATTCAAGCATAGGAATAGCAATACACTTTGTTTCTACGTTTATAGGTTTATCAAAAGTAACGAAACTAAATACTAGGCTACGACTGGAGAATCACAAAATCTCAATTATATTATTCAGGGTAAAGCAGAAAAACTTTCGTGTTTCGTACAAAAAGTAAATTTTGAAGAGGACAGCAGACGTCATCTCTTCATCAAGAAGAAACTGAATATCTCCTTTATGAACAGCACTGAAAACTTATAGTTTAGTCAAATCACGTCACATTTCTACGAATGTTAGTACATCTCGTCCTGTGTCAAGTTTCCCCAAAATGAAGTGTTTCATACTTGAGTAAATTGCTAATGAATTAGACATGGTGCGCTAGCCTTACCCGAAGGCTTTTATTTTGCTTAGATTTGCCTAGATGGGAATGGTAATGACTACAGATTACATTAGGATTCAAGTCGGGCAAGTTTTATGAATTTAATTTCGTAGAATAGTGTTGCAGCTAGACTCCTAGTTATGCACTTCAATTTGAGTAATTCGTGTGGCTTGGTTATTTCATGCTAAATCGCTTAAAAGTTTAGAATGGGCAGTTACAAGCATTACGTGGGAGGGCATGCAAGTCCCTCGGAACATATTTTCTCTGACGCTTACTCCCTCAACTATACGCTATTTGCGTAAATGAAGCATGCAAAAAACGTTACAGATTTTATGAGAGCAGAACCTCGATTTTTTTTCAAGATAAAGTGATTCCGTTTCTTTTCCTATTTGTCTGACAGCGCTGATAACATAGATAGTTTGGCATCTAGTAAACAGATTTGTTTGTTTCGAAAAGGGGAAATGGGAAGGACCAAGAAATGAGCTGGAAAGTTGCGTACAAATTACTCACAAATTACGGCTTATGCAGGGGCAGTAAAACCAGAACACTTTGTCTCTCTGTCTCTGCATGAAGATAACTTTAAGAATCTTTAGAGCAATCCGACCTCAAACCAGATTTCTCTTTTATGCACGAAACTTTATAACTTTAATGCACCAGTTGTTATCTACATGTAATTGTTTTTACGTTCATCTGCTTTATAGATGCATAGAGGAGCAATATGGGCCATGACTGGATGTGTCATCACCCTAGTTGTGATTTTGGAGTTTGCACAAGCCATCCCTTTCTACCCCTCTGTTTACTCTAATGCAAGGTAAGTTATGATTTTATACAAATTCACTGTTTCTTTTTCTCCCGGTAAAATCTACGATTCATTAGGTAGAGAATCAGTGAATATTCAATATTTCAAGATGAACCGGAATAAATTATAGGATTGTGGAGTATTTTGTCGAAACATGAATTGATCTTGATGAGCTTCATAAAAAATACAATCGAAAATCAAAAGTAAAACCCATGTAAAGAACAGGAAGTAAGCAAATTCTTCAATTTTCTTGGTAGTCGAAGTTGAACCGGAAACTGCTGCGATTTCACCTTTTATCATTTATTTTCCTTAATGAAACAAAGTCGAAGACTTCAACTAGTTTAAGTAAATATCGTGAATTTTTAAAGCTTGAATATAAGCTTGTTTTTTCTTGGACTGGTCACGAAACTCTAAATGTCACCGAATCCATTTCAATATTTTTCTAAAAAGCCTCCAACAAATCCTTACATTTGCTTCATTTGAGAGTGCTTCGAAATTTTGAATACTGTAGGTAAATAAGACAATCCGTATTTTACGCAGAATTTGTATTTATTTTTACTTTGAAGTTTTGATACTTTTTGGAGAAACCAGCTCGCCTGGTGGTTAATGGCCTCAACTTGTTAGAACGCTTTTTTGTTTACGGGAAATGTCCCATACTTTCTCAACTGAAAAGGACTTAGTAGGCTATTTAGGGACTCTATTTCATGGATAAGACCTTAACATATCCTTCAAGAAACTACGTAGGTTTTGAGGGAATAAGTCAGTTTAAATCCTTTAAACAAATATATCCCGAGTAAATCTCAGCTTTTGCTGGGGTAACTTGCATCTTAGATAAAAGAGTGAATTTTCCAGTAGAAGTGAAACGGATCATTGTTTTGGAAGCGGGGATAAACACAAAAAATTTGGAAGTAATGGGGTTGGTTCAAATCTGGGCACGAAATAGGAGAAAAATATGAGCTTTAGGACGAAAGCAATCCTCTATATTTCGAAAGGCTTTCGAACGGCGTAAGAGAAATTGGAAATGGTGTACTAGTTACACAGACGCATATTCTTTATTTACGTCACATCACAATTCAAGAAGAACAGGTCCAGGTATATAAAATTGTTGAATAAGCAAGAGTATTATCTTTCCGGAGAGTGATTAGGATGAGTAAAATGAATGAAAGTAGATTAGTGTTTTGAGCCGTAGGGAGATCGAAGTAGCACTTTAAGCAGAATAGGAAAAAAACCACAACTCAGCGTTTGAATCTCCTTAGTGAAACATTCCATTCGAAAGTAATTCGGAGTTGCCTAAGCTTTTGTGTTGAGTTGACTTGGCATTAAAAGTTTGAAATGAATGGGTGTCGCATTCCTTGTCCTTTGTTCGTAGTGTAGAAAAGAGCAAAATAAAGATAATTTCTCTCCACCATCCCAGGTCCTTAGTTATATAGTGAAGCATGAAATGAGAACTCTCAATTATCCGGATAATTGCATATTTAATTTGATTCGATGTATCTCCACCCACTCGAAATCCCTTCGTATGTTATTTCAGGTATAAGGACTCAATGATTGAGGTGGACGATCCAGAAGCTGTTTTGGAGGTGTTGGCGAAACTTGGCCAGAGTATTCTACGTGCTCAACATGATGGATCCAAGTAAGTTAAACTATGTATATTAGTTTTCAAAGGAGTTGGGGACAGTATGAGTTGCATAGGAGGGAAAATTCAGTTCAGAAATTTTAATATATCACATGTCCCACATTAAACATCTATAAAAGCATTACAAAGGAATAATACTGGACTTAAATTTGCGTCATCGTTTCCATTCCCTATGAACTGATATGTGTACCTTATATTCGTTCCATCCATAGCTCGGAAATCAACTTCCTAAAAGACAAAACATCAAGTGTGGATTCAGCGCG
>JAANSQ010002283.1:0-12390 GCA_036850885.1 Lepidocyrtinus dapeste | reverse complement strand
TGTCGAGGAATCATTATTGGAGGGTGATCTATCACTCACCTTTTCACTGTCACAACGAGACACATTATTGGAGTCTATACTTTTCTCCTTATTTTCAACGGAGGAAGATGAGCACGTAGAACTCGTATAATCTATTAAAGTCGTCTTTTCTATCTTAACTATAGATGCATCCACTGGGGTATTATTAGAGTTGGAGTCAGTACTGTTTTGCATATCACTGCTTACACTTAAATCATTCACCTTGTCCAACATATCATTGTCCACTTTTTCAGTTTTGATGTCTGACACTTTCACTGGCACATTGTCAACACTCGAGGAAGAATTTTCATTGTTCGTTGTAGACGAGGATGAATACCCTCCAACTGCTGCTGATACTGTTACTGATGATCCAGAGTTTGCTAATGTTTCAGGCGGCGGTCTCTTTACTTCGGGTACGATGAGGTGCGAGTTTGGCGTAGGTGTTCGGGCCGAACAAGATATGAGAGGAAGGGGACCTTCAGTGGATGGGTCTTGTTGTTGAGCACCACCACTTGCATTGGAAGCGGTGTTTGGTGGGACAGAGCTATTATTTTCCAGCTCTGTGGACGGCGACGGAGTTCGTGAACTTGCGTTCTCAATATCTCCCGTCTCATTGTCGATATTGTCGTGATCGCCATCCAAGTCTGCAGTCTCTGTTTCGTTCTCATCATCCACCGAACTTCCAATTGAACTTCCAGAGGGACTCTCTGGTCTGTCCTCTTTCCTCTTCTTGGATTGGGACACTTTCTTCATCCTCCGTGGGCTTGCCCCGCTTCTTTGCTCGTGGCGCGGGACTTGCAGCATTAGACTGAAAAATAAATTGTTTATAAAATGTTTTTATAGCCATTGCATATGACGTTTTATTGAAATTATTTTATTTATTACCTTATTTTTACTCTTGTCACTTGAGGAAGAAGCATTGCTGGCAGCGCCAGGCGATTTTCTCCCTGAAATCTTCATATCTGGTTCTGGGGTACTATTATCACTACCACGTTTTGGTCTGTTGCGTGCGTTTAGTTCCTTTGTTCGCGTACGAGTTCGAATTCTGCCTTCGTCGTCTTGTACAACTGGTCTAAAGAGATATGGTGGATCCTTGTTACCTTCAAGTTGTGGAAGTTCACCGTACTTTTTAAAATGAACGCGACATTCAGTACATAATAATGCTTTGTCTTTTCCAGCATGATGCCAATCCTTTGAACCTACAAATGAAAATCAAAACAAGCATGTTATACCTTGAAAACTGCCTAAATTCCAATAAATGCATGATTTTTTTTCTTACTTGTGGTAAAACAGTGTCTACAATGGTATCCACTAAGGTCACGGGAGTCAGAATCTTCTTCTGAAAGTTCGTCTTCGCTCGCGGAACTCAAATCGCCTAAGCAACAGATACAAAATAATTAATGATTTGCATGAGAAACCAATTTATTACTAAGGTATTATCCTCCATATTTTAAATGCAAACGTACCTGTTTCTTCCTTATTATTACGAGAATTTCGAGGAGCCCGTATGCGCCTGAGTACGCTTTGCCGCCTGTGTCTCCGATGTGTTCGACTGGGTTGAGCAGCAGGTGTCTTCTTCCACAAATAATAAAATTCAACTAGTTCTCCGGTTTCCTTGTGAGGCAAAAGCTCTTTCCTGATTCGAAAAAAGTTTTTCCCAAATTGCCTCAAGCCTTTCACAAACCGTTTCTAAAGACCAAGAATTATTCAAATTAGCTTAAAAATCGCACAACATGTACATAATTCGTTTTTAGGATATAGTATTCCGCTCACCGTTTCATCTTCGGACCATTTCTTGTCAATTCCTTTTGATACAGGGCACTTTACTAATGTTTGAAGAGTCTTGCCACGGTCATAACCGCATTTGTGTAGCTGTAATAAAGTTTCTTTTTTAATTGTGTCACTTTGAATAGATGGAGAAAGTTCTTTAAACTTTCACTTACAACTGCAAGCGCGTTAATGGTAGTGTCGTCGCGAGAAGCCGCCAAGCATCCGTCGTCAGGAGAGCCACCATCACACATTCCAGCGAATGCCTGTGAGTACAAATTAAAAATTAAATGCTAAATACAAGTAAACCAGTCGCTTAAAATCTTGCAACTCCTACTTTCACTCAACTTTCTAAATTTGCCTCTTACTTGCTTTGCTTTTACTTTAATTTATGACATATTACTTAACATCTCGGGCATGTAATTATCTATCCCCTCTTTGAGCTTCATTTAGCCACTTTCTTGAAGTATAACTTTGCGTGAAATTCATATTCAAAAATTGAAATACTTTAGTAAAAGCCTCAGCACTTACAGCCATTGATTTCGCCCCACGGAGAAGCATGAGTAAATCCGCATCTGCGATCATCCCTGGCATCCAACATAGTTCCTCCCATTCTTCACAGTTTACGGGTACACCTATTTGCAGTTCTGGAAGATGTGCCTAAAAAAACAATACTTTCGATGTTAAAAAGTGAAAGGTTAAAGTAGACTTTCTCTAGTGTGGTGACTGACCTGGTGTGACCCACCGACCCTAATCTCGCCTGCCGTGGACGCCAGTCTTCTTGTTTCTGGATTATATCCCAATACGTAGAAGAAGCTATCAGGGCCTGGCTTAAAGACTCGAACAAGGGATGATAATTCTGTAAAGTGTTCTACTCGACACAACCCCCTAAGGATAAAAAAGAAACAAGGTTTAATTACTAAAAACTAATTTCCCTCCGTTCTCTGGCACTACAATCTAATTAAAGCTCTATATTCTACCTGAGAACTGACACTGGATACGTGTCAGTGGCATCGGAAATGAACAGTTCACGACCACAAACCTCCGGAAATTGAGTTGCAATGCTTTCACTTTTCTCTCCACCTACATATAGTAATCAAGCCATGTATTACCTTTACACAAACTGCTTCTTTTTTTCACTTCCATTTTTGCATAATTACAATGAACATTTTCTCTTACCTTCAACAGATTCCACCGCAGTTCTATCTTGAATTAGAAGCTGATATACAGTTTCCGGCACTTCACAAGGTCTGTAGAACCATTTTATATGGACCATTAACGTGTCCTTCTTGCTCTAAAAATTTTCGCAAAATAATGACAAAGGATTAATGAATAAAATTTCTAAAGTCCCTCTTCATTGCAAAATTGAAGCGTTAACCCTTTTTTGTTTTCTAAAAGTTCATAGTACACATTCATTCATCAACTATTGTATGCAAATGCATACATACCACTACTATCGCGACTCATTTTTTTCATAAACACGAGATAAGCGTAAAAATAACACATTTGACAAGTATCTCTATGCACTCATTCATGTTATACGGCTTTGCTCATTTTTTGGTGACAATGATCACGAAGCAGATACCGCTGCTCATGATTAGAGAGCACATGAACTGTAAACATTTACACAGTTTTATCTCTAACATCCTATCAGCATTTCATTACACTACCTATCCCATTCATCCCATTCAGTTTCAAAACATTGTTAGACTTTAACAATTATCACTGCATTGACAAACACACCAAATTTTTGAGCCAACCCTGTCACAAAAAAAAATTACATTGTAATTTGTAATTTATCTCAAGATTATCACAAGAAACGCATTTTACATTTTTCTGATTTGCTTCATGAGCTGCAAAACATTATTTTAGGTAGCTCTCTGGCTCCATGAGTATTTAAGCAGCTTCATAAGGAAAAAATGAAGACAAGGAAAAAAAAATCAAATCTTGATACCAGAGTTCCCACACTTGGTTGCATTTCTCATACATTTACAACACTCATTTAAACAACTCTCTTGTGAAATGCACAATACTTATATTTTCAATTTACATGATCTCCCAGCTTAATTCACACTAAACTCCACTCTATTTACATCATAATGGGCTATTTATTTTGTATATTTGCACGTAATAAATTCCTTACGAGAATAATTCTAAACGATCCAGTGCTTTAGCTTACTTAAACATTTTCCAAATAGGCACTATGCATTTTTATTCGGTGAAAACCATTTACATTTGTATTTCCGTACAGATACAATATAGAAATAAATTCAAGGCACCGATATATTTCCCAAAAAAATAAATTTCATTACTAAAATTCTTTTAGTAATCCATCACAATTAACCTACCCAAAAGACTGCAATTCATGTCCAACTCATTCATTTTTTTTCGCAACTCCAATCCGTGCAATAACTATTTTTTTCTCCAAGAATACTACGTTTCACTTCACAGCTTGATACATACCCGAAACGGTATACACTGACATAATCTCAATCCATTTAGCAATGTGTCACAACGTCAATAATAAAGTAGTAATAATTGCCTGTTCACATTCGTGTGTGGCATATTTTTTTTGATGGTGGTGTCCTAGTCTCTTGGTAGCGCTTTCCCAGAAAGGTGTCGGATTTTACACAAAAAGTACTACACCACCACCACTACTTTACAGAGAGCATTATAGTTTGTCGAAGAAAATGTACATGAAGATAATAAAATAATAATGATTATAGCGATGCGATGACGATCAAGATGATGGAATATGCAGGGAATCCTCTCTCGCTCTCTCTTCACCACCTAAATGACCTTATGTACAAGAGAGACCTTTTTAGTCCTATCATCTCCTTACTTAGTGATACACTTGAATACACTTACACGCACACAAATCAATTGAGTTCACGCAAGCAAAAAAAAAAGCTACAGAAGAGAGCCCACAAACAAGAGACGACGACACACAGAAGAGAGATCACGGCACAGAGAATATTTCTCCCTCATTATAATAATATTATTACATTACAATATACACACTTTCGAATAAAAAAACCAAAAGAATCCTTTTTCTAAAGCAGCTCTATCTAAAGTACGGGAATGAATGCAGTAGTTTTTGAGTAGTGCTTCTTGTGTGATGTCAAATAGGTACATTTAATAGTGCATTTACCTACATGAGCACTATGTACCAATGTACTACACACAAGACACGTACGACATTACTTATAACGCTAGCGAGTAGCAAGTTATAAAACTTGTGTATATATTCCATAATAAAATATTGTGTGTTTGTGTGTGTGTGTGTGGAACAAAACTACACTGAAAATATCTTCCCTATATAAGCCTCTCGTATAAATAATGATAGTTTAGCTCACCCCAACTCTTATTCCCCAAGTCCACTATGATTGTAGTAGACCTCGGCTTCTCCGGATCAGAACAATGATGTATTAAGGGGAAGGACATTGTTTCGAAACTTTAATTTTCCGAGGGGAGGGGGATCCAAAAATTGATATATATTTTTTTCGAAAAACTCTTTTGCCACTTTGGAAAAAACCTTTGAGTAAGAGAGAGACCTTTAATATGTATGTATAAAATTTCGGACAGAAATTTTTTTTTCTAAGTAAGGATATCTCTAATGTAAAAGAAAAGAAGTTGAAATAGAATGAAACCAGTCTGCAGCCATTTTCCAAACCTTACTGAGTTGCTAAATGAGCAGCCCCTCTGGCTTTTTCCTCTTTTTTCGTATAAAAAATATCGCTGCTTCTGACCGAGCTTACAGACCAAGAGGATATATATATATGTATAAATTGTACTGCTTCAATAGACCATTATTTTTGAGAAGCAGCTGCACTATAAGAACATGTTCTCTCTCCCTTTATATATGAATTGAAAATAGCCATGTAAGCTTTGCGGAGAATTTTTATATCTACTCCGTGATGCAAAAAAAACTTAATAAAAAAGCCATGTTCTATGCTATATATCCGTTTTTATAATGTTTGGGGGTACAAAGAAGTAGATGGTACGTGCTCTTCACCAATTTCTTTTCCATTTCACGTTAAGCTCTCTAACTCACTCTTGAACCGTGCTCATAGAGTATAAAAGAACGACAGTATGCTTCCAGCTTGTGTGTTCTTGTGGAGAACACAATAACAATGCATAGAAAAATGGGAGCGAGCGAAGAACGAGCTAGAGCTTCTAGAGATACAACATGGTATGTAAGAAGAAAAAAAAATATTTTTTTTCACTACGTAATATGTTCACAAGTTCAAAACCCTATGGTTAGTAAAGTTCTCTCTGGTATCATGACCGTTTCGGTGGTGTCGTGTCGTGTATGCCGAATATATGCTTAGGAGGAAAGAAGAGAACAGCACCACTATACCACCACCGCCACCACTGCTTCTCTAGCTCTTTCCTTTTTTATAAGATTCTTTAAAGCATTGGAGGAAGCGTTTTGGAGTAGAGCATTAGGAGGAAGCGAAGCGGCCGAAAAGACATCATCTTGTTCTTCTCCCACCCTCTTCCCTCTTTTATATGTGTAATGTAGCCCCTTGTCTCTCAATTGTAGCTTCCCACTTCTTCTTCTCTCTGTCAGCCACTCAACACTCAATTTGCTCGCCTTTTTCGGCTAACCAATTTGCACTATAAATGTCAAGCAAGCAAGGGCAACAAGGGGAGAATCACATTCCTCTCGCACTTCTATTTTCTTTTCTGTAATAAAGGCATCTCTCTAGCTTTACTCTTGTCCCCACAAGAGAATAATACACACAATATCTCTCAGTAAAAGACAAAAACAGATAGAGAAAAAAACACATTTTTTTTGTAAAATAAATCTTTCATCATTCTTTACTCTAAACTATTATGCATAATAGACAACATTGTTGTATTCTCTAATTTTTTCTCTATTATTTTCTCTTTAGAATGGGCATTAACTATTCATTCAAGGGAAATAATGTGAAAGCAGCGGAAGACATTGGTGGTGGTGGTTCCTTAAAAAATGGAAGAAAAAAAAGCTAAAATGTAAAGATGAAAAACAGAGATTTTTTTTGTCATTTTCTCGGATACTAAAAAAACTAGTAAAACGAACAAGGTTTCGCTTGTTCCTTCTTCTCGGGTGAAAGGTGCAGAAGGTATTTACATCCGAGAGTTCTCTTCTCTCTGGGTGGGGAGAGTGAGAGCAAAAGAGAGAGATTTTGTTCGGGAGAGAAAAGCGGAAAAAGTAAAGAGGGCAGAAAACGTTCTTCTTTTGCACGATCCCTTTTTATTCGCTTGAGCATCATCGTCTTCATCATACTCATAGTCAAGACCATATCACCGCTTATTTTATCGCGGAGCAAACCAAGGGAAAAAAATGCATTCCATCCATATTATCCTAATGTCATACGTACGGGAAACAAGATTGTACGGTATAGAGTAAAAAAAAACTTTGAGCTTTGCACGATTCCATCTTACATACATTTTTTCGCCATTTAGTACAAAGAGCATTACATAAAAAATGAATATGGCAAAGGAAAAGATTTCTTTCGAGAAATACAGAGAATAACCTTCTATAAACTATATAGAGCTTTTCAAGTGCGCTAAAGAGAAAAAGTTGTTTCAAGCTTGTTCTCTCAATATTTAAGCTATACTCCATTTTCCTCCACACAGCGCGCCGCTATCCCTATTCAGCAATATAGCACTTTACGTTCTTGAGACACTAGTACTTCTAGAGAACTCAAACTTCTCTGGATATTGCCACAATACAAGATGCATAATATTAAGTGATAGTGGCTTATTCACAGTTATTTCCCTCATATCCTTTTATACTGTCTCCTTGAGCTGAGATTCTCTCTCCATTTCTTCTTTCAAGCTCCACTCAAAAGAATTTTACAAGAAATTTACACAAGATGAAAAGGGTTATTCTCGTGTAATTTGTACCACTTCATTTGTGAAATGAATGTGACGCTCTCGCATTAGTAGCTGCGGTAATGATGGGAAACGGTCCTATTTAAGCTCTCATCCGTTTTTCCTTTCCTGTCTCTTGTCTCCTCTCAAAAAAAGCTTGTGTGTGCTTATGTTATGAGCTTGTCTCCTTTTGCCTTTTGGCTCCATTCTCTTTGCTTTACTCAGAGAAAAGAGAGTGATTTGAACACGTTCCTTCTTCTCTTCCTTCTCTTGTGTCTTCCTCTTTATATCTCTTATTTTTCCGCGTATGTTAACACTTGTGCCACCATACCACCACCACTAGCACCACACCATTTTCCGTGTACACTGGAATGTGATAATACCTATGCAGTGCTCGTGTAATAAAGAGCTTTCATAGCTTTCTTTTTTTACGACCCTCCTAATTTTACATGATGCTCACATACCAAGAGGATACAATGGCCAAGTGATGGTCATTTCCGTTTCTAATATAATAATTCACTTGAAAACATATTTAGGAAAAAGAAAATTGGGAGAAAAGCAGCAAACTCCAATTACTGCCATTTGCCCTGCTATTAGAAAAACGAAACACGGTCTTTTTTTTCTATCTCTAAGCTGTATAGGGAAATGAAAAGAGCCATTTTAAGAAACCTACAAAGTATTATCCAAGTAAATGCACTTACCAAAAAAACACACAGAAGCTTTAGGCTTTCTAAGGAAAAAAATCTGCTAATATTTCACGTTTCACTATATAATAAGCCTCTCTCTATACCAGTAAAAGCGACAAAACGGACAAGAGACTATACATGTTATCCGTTAAATCCAATTTTATTCGTAGCTCGTGTATCAAGGATTATCCATCTTGTTTGATTGACGATTTCATTCAGAGATCAGAGAGAATGATGCGCTCTTTTTTCGCTCCAGGAAATCCTTTAGAGATTATTTAGTTTCTATAGTCTCCCTGCATTTCTATGGGCTGTATAGAGCGCAGATCCGCTCCGCACACACCGAATCAATGCATTAAAGCCTTTTCTCGGGGAGAAAAGAAAGATCTTCCGAGAATCTTACATAATACGCTGTGTTATGTGTCAGGAGTATGTTAAAAAGAAGGAATTCACTCAAGTGAAAGAAATCTCTTGTTTGAGATGATGCTAGAGAAAAATAGTAAATCCCTTTTTGCCTATGCTCACTCACCAGACACCACACAAAACACCAGTATTTCAGAGTTGAAAAGTCAATGGGAAGCCCATAAAAACATATTTATTTCCACATGTATCCTGTCTAAATTCAAAAGAGATGTTTCATGTCTCATCTGGTTAATTTCAATTGCTTAAACATGACATGAGAATGATAACAGAAATTTTGGTAAAGTTTATAATTTTTTTTCGCTTACAAGGAAAATACGATTTGCATTTTCATCAAAAAAAAAAATTTCATCAAATGACAAATTCTAACAAGGAAATTGATTTTGGACGAAAGGCGTACTATCATAGAATAAAAATCAAATTTATATGGCTCAACATTGCCAATAGAACTACCACACGCTTTACTATGCAGTCTATGGTTTTGTTGACGCGCAAACGTATACTCTCTGGTTGGTGGAAGCATATAAAAATAGAAACATTTTTTTTTACGATCCAGTTCATCAAAAGGCTTGAAAAGTGACGACGACAAGCTCAAGTGAATCGGATTGAATGCCATTTGAAATGTGGCATTTCACGATGCTCCTTCAACCATCTAATCCATCTTCATTTTTAGAGGTTCAAGTTATTTGTAAACATCATCATGAAGATGGTTGGAGCCAAAGTTGCCATTTCTTTGCAAATAAAATACTGATACTTTCACATAAAACATATCAATGTAAAATAGCGAGTGCGGTACGGAATGATCGTCACACTTAAAGTGACTCGCTTTTCTCCCCAACAAAACTCTTTTCTTTTTTAGTGCGTACATATTTTTATTTCACGCCAATTACGCCTTTATCTACTTCAGTAAAATTTAGGAATGAATGCGGAGAATTTTTTAGCTCAATTCATCTTTCGAAAAGAGACAATGGAATCGTGTTCTCGTCATCATCTTCTTATCTCAGAGAGCAGAGCCAAGAAATTTTCCACTAGGGAAATTAAAATCCTTTTTGTACACTACTTCTCCTTACAGATCAGATTGCTGCTGATTAAATTAAAAGCAAAGAAGGTGAAGCATCAATCGTAAAAATTGCGATTTGTTCCTGTTGTCATTCCGCATGAACGCGTTACTAAAACTCAACGACAAAGCTATCAATAAAAGGAGGAAAAACGTCTTATTATACATAATTTGGCAAAGAGTTTCGTGTACGTTACACTCTCGCAAATTCCACTTTAAAAGTAATAAAAAAATTGCAAAATCAGGAGATGAATGTATTTATTTTAAGTATGCAATGCATTCTACTACAAACAATTTTAAAGAGCCACGGAATAAGAAAAGGTGATGACACGTTTTACAGTACTACTTACGTACGGAATCCCACACAGATGCACTTTGTGTGCATTGTGTACTTTATGGTTACAAGGTTTAGCTTAGAGAATATCATCAAATTTTATTTTGTGTGCATGCAAAAAGAATTAAAGTCAGGAAAGATTTAGTGGACATATAAAAGTTTAATAGGTGGGAAAAAGCGCAATTTGTGATACGTCGAGATTTCTTTCAAATACGTATATTTTTCAATACATGACACATCTTGAAGACCCTAGTTATTCCTACTTGTGAGATAATAAAGTTTAGACATGCACAAACATCCAAACAGTTCAGGAAAACGTCAGCTCTTTCAAAGAGAGCGTGTCACTAAAATAAATCCTTTTTTTCTTCTCTTCTGAGCTATCTATCTGAATCCATATATCCTGAACAGGAAAGATTTCCTATCGCTTCAAATTCCATTTCTTGTTTCTCAATTTGATACAAGCGGTGGCACACACCAAATGTATGCATTTTCTTTACAAGACCATATAATTTCTGGCGACAGTATGAAACAAGCCATAAAATATGTGACAGGCTTTTTCACACCAAGCATGCAACTTTTGCGTCCCAACTGTGTCGTAATTCTGCTGAAAAACGGAAATGGCTGCACTACCACACC
Source organism: Lepidocyrtinus dapeste (assembly GCA_036850885.1). NCBI lineage: Eukaryota > Metazoa > Arthropoda > Collembola > Entomobryomorpha > Entomobryidae > Lepidocyrtinus > Lepidocyrtinus dapeste. Next base: position 1,613 of record JAANSQ010002283.1, on the reverse strand, counting down.
ATATTCCCTACAAAATTTAGAGAAAAAGTGTCACAAAGGGATAAAGAGTTAAACAGGCTTTCAACCCAGAGAATGGAACTGAAAACCACCGGAATGTATAAAAACGTCATGTGACAAATGTACAAAAAATTATGACAGGAAAAATTGGTTGAGGCAGGGAGAAGGTTGGAGCAATAAAAAAAATTACAATTACTTAAAACTGACTTTTGCTATCTTGAGCAAAAACTGCCTATATAACCTGATATAAACTCTAATAGTTACATAACTAGTTCCGGTCGAATGGTGAGAAAATGTACAGAAATATTAATGGCTTAAATGGTCGGAAAACTACACAGTTGATTACATAAAGCTCTCTTTCGCTTTTCAGGAGAAACGGGTGAGTGAATAACGAGATGATAATGACTCCGATAAAGACTCTGCGCTTACAGCGTTTAAGCCCATAATAGTAAATTCATTGGACAATGAACAAGAATTGAGCAAGCAAAGGCAAAACATCCATCACCAAACAGAAAGAGAGCTACATAGTATATGTATTATGTTAACAACGCAATATTGTTTGACGACAATAAAGAGCTCTCACTCTCTCTGTCTCTCTCAGCTCACTCACTCTCCGAGAGTGTTTGCTAATCAGGATGATGAAAAATAATTTTGTGTGGTATTAAGAGGATCAGGTTGTCCTCATGAATGAAATAAATTGTCGTCGCCTCCGTGATTATGGATGATGATGGTGATCATGATCACGGTCTTTTCTCTCTTGAGTAGAGTTGAGAGAAGGGACTCTTCGACTACTATTATACTAGCATTCCATTATTATTATTATTCCTCTAAAAGAGCTGAGCTTTCTGGCGTAGCTTTTCATATGGGAGGAAAAGATGGCACGTAATTGAATGCATACTCCCAGCTTACTGCCATCATAAGGCGTACTTCAATTCAAAGCTCAGAGAGGAAAATTCCCTCTAGTTTACAACCCAAGAACAAGAAGTGAACCGTGGAGGAGCATTATTCAGATAATAATATTACACGAGAGAAGTGACTCAATGTGCTAGTCTAGCATGCAAAGCAGAGAATAACCTTTTTTACGTAATACGCTTAAATGCCCTTAAAACGCTGTTGTGAGTAAAAGAGAACTCCTCCAGGCTTCCCTTTTTACAATGTTCTTAAATCTTTTGCAAGAATCAGAGCCACTTGGGAGAAAAACTTTGAGCTTTTGGTTGGGTGTCCTCGTGGGGCTCAAGTTAACCCTATAATTTTTACATTTTTTTCCTCTCTCTCGCTCTTTCTTTTTCTCGCTAAAAAACGTATGTCTTCCGCACTTTATCAATGTTACATAAACACTTTTGGGTTTCTGGAAAGAAGAGAAAGCTTTCTACGATGCAAAAGTGTACTATACAGTGCTTTCCAGAATGTCGAGGAAAATGCAAATGATCTTTCGGATACTCCATACCGAGGGCATTTCAAGAGGCGATAAAAACCGTTCCACCAAGCCACCCAACGACACAAAAGAGGGAAGCACACCAGAGACAACAAACAACCAGAAGTGGTAGTCGTCCTGTGGTTTTCCTTATCTCCTATATATTTTCTTTGCATAGTAGTAGAACACGAAGCGTTTACAA
>JAANSQ010002282.1:0-12395 GCA_036850885.1 Lepidocyrtinus dapeste | reverse complement strand
GAAGCTACGTCTCTATCTGCTTTAAAGCATTTATTATTTTCTTGTAGGACGTGCAAAAGCTAGCCTCAGAGTTGCCCAACGTGGTACTCAACTCTCCAGTGAACTTCTCCCTGTGGAACCATTTCGATTACCACATGGCTAGGGATACAAACGAACTGGTGAATGATAGAGTTTTAAAGTTACTCACTCAGTACTAGGTTCTGCCATCATCATCCCGTATCATATCCTGGAGGATTTTTAAATCAACATTACAGTATTAACCTACCCATTATAAATGTTTTGTTTGTTCTTCTCTGTTATTTCTTTTTTAAGATATTGTGTTCATCTTGAAAGTTACCTGATGTTACCTACATGTAATTTACTTATTATCTAATTTTCTTGCCATATCATGATATTCATGATATCACGTGAGTCCAGGAGCAGGAGTAAGGAAAACGTGTACATTTGTTAATTCCCATAATATTCGCGCGTGCTAATAATCCAGTACAGAAGGGAATAAATCAATGCAATTTAACCTCGTATAGCGTGACTGGTCTAAAGTTACAACTTACAAAGCAGTTTCCAGCATTTACTTTAATATTGCATGAATTACTTTTAATTTGGGGCACGTGTACGTTGTACATGCTATGCTATCACAAATATTTATACCATATTTCTATACACTCACTTAAATTTAATTTCAATCTCATAAATTTCTATGAAAAACCCTTGAGGAACTTCCTACCAGATTCATTCATATTTTCCTTGAACATTGCTCCATTATGAAAATAAATTAACTCATTTATTTCAACAGGTTATATAAAGCTTGAAGAGTGGTTAACTTGTACTTCACAACTTATCCGCTATACGTTTTGACAAGTTCTATTCTGATTTACTAGTTTCAAAACATTTAGAAAAAGTGTTTTGTATATGTTTAGCTGCTCATGAAATTTTAAAGGAAAAAAAACTTTGCCTGCCGGCCGGCTTAAAGGCGGGAAATTAAGGCGTTTTCAAATTTCAAGGTATGAATTACTGTCAATTTTCTAGTAGGGAAGTGGCGGCCGTCCTTATCAAGTGTTTTGCATCTTTGACTGTGTATAATATTCTGTAAGGTGTAACAAGTCATGTTCTAGCGAACGAGTAAAATAGCTTACGAATAAGATAATGAAAGTTTTTAAATTTGATAATACAAGTGAGATAATTCTAGTTCTGGAATATAACTTGTAACTTGTCATCATCATTCATCAGCCAGCCCGCAATCTTTAAAGTAAAAGGAGGAAGAAATGCGTGATTTTGAACGGTCTTCCCCTTAACCAGTTTAAATAGTTTGGCCTGTGCCGAAATTGAGAGTGAGTGTTTTCCTATGAGTTTATTATCCACTCATTAGCACGAAAGCTCTAGAGCCGGCTAGAGTTAAAATTTTCGTACGTTTCGAAATTTGTCAAAACGTCTTCAGCATTTACGAGCATGTGTCTATTTTTAACGCTTAACAGTCTTTTTATTAGAGATAATCAGAAAAAATATGCGATACTTTAGTTCCATAAGAAATCATACAATTCTCAATTTGATCTTGTGTCTGAGCTTCGTTGTGAAATTGAACGATGGCTCCTCGGAAACTTACAAATATTTCCGATCTTCAACCCAGCCAATTGATAAGGGATTCCGTTCAGTTGCTCAGATTCTATTTAGGAGTAACTTCAACCCTGGCAACACCAAGACAACGGTTCGCAAACAAAATAGTTCAGCTTTAGTTCTGGCAGTTAATAGTTTTTTTACAGAGTGTCTCATTTCGTTTATTTCCCAGCCGGAAATTATTCGGTGGTATGGTTATCCAGCGGAAATACACAAAGTGGTAACTGAGGATGGCTACATTTTGACATTGCATAGAATCCCGCATGGAAAACAGGAGTACAATTATGAAAGGAGGTCATTGGGAGGTAGACCGGTAGTATTTATGCAACATGGACTTTTCACCTCCTCTTTCGAGTGGTTTATGAACACTCCGGATAGATTGCTGTGTACTATTTAGCTACAATCTTTGAATCAATTTTATAGACTAGGTTAAATAAGGAGAAATGAAGTAAATTTTTATGAAAATTTGAAAAGCTCTTAGGTTGGCAGATGCTGGATATGATGTCTGGCTCGCCAATTCCAGGTACTCTTGAATGGAGCAAATAATATTTCAACCCTTGTAATTATTCGAGTGACGTTATGCACGACTTCCTTCAATTCTTAGGGGAACAACTTACTCCCGTGAACATGTAAAGATGACCCCTAAGGACAGGGCATATTGGGAATTCAGCATGAATGAAATAGGCAAGTATGATCTCCCTGCGGAAATTGATTACGTTCTAAACGTCACGCAGCAAGTTCAACTGTACTTCATCGGGTGTAAGAATAAATAATGAAAGTTTTTAATTTTAACTAAATAAATGCACAATCTTAAACTATTTATATAATTGTAGCATCAATGGGCACTTCAGAATTCTGGATATTAAACTCGTATAAGCCAGAGTACAATGAAAAATTTCGCATGATGATCGGACTGGCTCCCGTCGCATACATGCGGAACAGTCCAGGAGTTGTCAAAATAGTTTCTGCCTTTTACAGAATCATAATAGTTAATAATTAAATTCAATTTAATCATTTGGAGGAATAAAGATGACTGGATGACTTAGGAACACTATTTTACTATTTTCAGTGGCTTGTCGAACCTATACTCAGAGGGGAAGTTATACCTCCATGGCTTCTCACAATTTACAATGCCGCTTTTGGAGCACTCTGTTCGAACCTCTATATTACGGAGACTTTATGCGTCAATATAGTTTTCTTAGCAGCGGGGTATAGCCTTCCTCAACAGCAAATGGTACGAGCAAGAGCTGAATGATTAGTAAATTTTAAATGCTAAAATACTAATATATTTTATAAATTCATGACTTCAGCAGAACCAACTTCCATTGTTCTTCACCCACACGCCGGCTCCAGTGTCTACCAGAACTTTAGGGCATCTCGCTCAGCTCATTAATACTGGAGAATTTAAAGAGTATGATTTCGGGAGGAAGCGTAATCTCTTAGTCTATGGTCAACCTTGCCCACCCTTGTATTACCTAAATAGGACAACTGTTCCAACTGCTCTGATTTACAGTGGGAATACTGATTCCGTGATAAATCCCATAGTGAGTTGTAACTTGGGCAGAAAATAATAACTCGGTTTGGATTTCAAAATGTGACCAAAATTTTGCTAATTTTTATAAGGATGTGGAAATGGCCGTGAAGGAGCTACCCAACGTTGTCTTCTACGGAAGAGTTAATTCATCCACTTGGAATCACTTTGACTATCATTTGGGGCGAGATGTGAATGAACTCGTGAATGACAGCATACTCAAATTATTATCACTGTATTAGAGTTTTTAATTACGTTATCATTTTTTATTCTATAGTAGGGTTTTTTGACTTGATATCGATTTAAGATATAACAATAATAAATGTTAATCATTCTCGCGTTTAATAATCTCAACAAAGAATTTGTCTCTAAGGTTTGCGCTAAATATATCCAATACATTTATTTTTTATTATGATTAACTCAAACAAAAGTTTGCTTTTTTGATTTAAAAAGCAGCGTAAATACAGATCGTATCATGATTCACATGAATTAAAATATCTTTACGAAAGGGTATGGCTTTTTAGACTAGAAATGGATGAGAGTCATCAAAATACTGACCAGGCATGGAGTAATCAAACTGAGAAGACTCATTGCTCCTCCTTGCTCCTAACTTTCCCACGGAGCTTTCTTCGTCTTCCCCATTTGATTCTAAGATCAACTGTGCAGGAGGAGACTCGGGTTTTGGATTCTCCTGATTGCGACCTAAGTTTAATAATGAATGTGTAGGTTCTATTTCTGGTTGCCCTGGAGAGAATATATCGTCGGAGGTGAGGAGATCGAACATGGGCGCTGGCGTTCCTTCAGTGAGAGAAGATGTCAACAAGTCAAGGTAACTTTCATTCACTGGCTGAGCATCATTGGCACCTTGAGCATCTCGAGAAAGCTCCTGGTTCTCCATTTGAACTTCCACATCAATTAGCTGTTCTTCTAATAGTTCTTCCGAGCGAGAATCGGAAACTGCCCGGCAAATTTTCCTTGGATTACGGGAAAGACTTGCATCATTGTTGTCATTAAGAATGCTCTCGTATTCGTTGTCCAGACTTTCCGAGCAAAAATCTTGGTTTTCCAGGGATTTGTGGGCGCGGCGTCGGTACAATGGCTCGGGGTAGTTGAGAAGTTCTGGATCCATGCCCAATATTCTATAGAGCTTAATGGCTGGCAGAAAGATTTCTCCAGTGTTTGGATCCTTGCTCTTTACAAAGTGAAATGAATTAAATGAAATTGATATTCTGTAATTAATTAATCAGATATTCTTTAAAATAATTACTTTGATGAATGATATCGTAAACGGTTCTTTTTTGCATTTCCGAAAAAGTCCTTCAATCTTTGACCCATAGAAATGCCTCACAGGAGTACCGTTAAACTCGTCAAGAATGTCGCCAACTTCGATTTGATCCGTCTGAAGAGAAAAAAAACTGATTAAGTCAATTAAATAAAATATTATTGAATAGACGCTAATATTTCCGCTCACTTACAAACTCTGCGGCGACACTATTCTCCAGGATTCTCACAACCACAGCATATCCCATAGGAAAGCCTAAAGTCAACCCAAGCTTATCGCAAGGTACAAGCTCCGTCTTAAAAATCTTTGGAATTTGCCAAGACTCGTCAAGAAAGGAAGAGTTCACGAGATCAAAATTGAATTCGTAGTGACTTAGCTGTAGCAGCAGAGATAAAAATATTTGCGACAGGATTTCATGTCCGAGGACGGATGAAGTTGGATTAAAGTTCACCCTCATTGTGGTATCAGAGTAATCATGGTTATCCACATGGAACTGGACTGGAGTATGTAGACATCTCCTTTTGAGACAGTGTCTTATCAAGAGACGAGTTTTCCCTGTTGGTGTTCTACATTTCCGGTCATTCATAATGTCATCGAAAGCTCCTCGAAATGTGAGCGGAAGTACTCTACAAATAGTAATAACTCCATTAGTTCCGCAGGAATCCGAAAAAATCCTTGATTTATTTTACGTATGATTTTATTTTATTACCTATTGTACTTTCGAACAAGCTGATGGAACCACTGGAAGCCATCCGTTTTCCAAGGAGAGAACCCATCATGTCTAATAATTCCCTTTTGGAATATGGCTTCGAGCGTATGACATATTGAAAATACTGCTTCGTCATCGTCTGTATAAGGTCCAGGTCCAGAGGTTGCTAATGCCCCAATATGACCTTTAAGCTCTTTTAACAACGGATCACTCAAAGTCATTGCAATTACTTTCACAATTTCACTCCAACTTTAAACCCTTAAGCGAATACGTTTCTGTTACATTTTTAATTTTTATATCCTTTCGTCTACCTCCAATTACCTTAAAAAGGTTAAAACGCTTTCCTTATTTCCGTACCAATTATAAATACTAAATGCTCCAAGTTATAACCGCTTTCACAACACGCAACTGTAATTATGAGTAATTATGCCGTTGTAGAGGTAACCATTAATTCAGACTTTTTCCATCACTCCATCATGTTCCTTCCTTCCTTCCTCATCGTCAGACTCTAAAACTCTGAAGCAGGTAAGGTAAATATTCTGATCCGGATTTGATACAGAAAGTCAAGCCAAAATAGACTGCTTGTGTAAACTTTTGGCTGGGATCTGTTCTATCTCAACAAAAACTGTAATAGAATCCTAAATAATTTCCTTGTTTACGATTACGATCAGTCGAGCAAGCTGAAAAGAGTTATACAATATTCATATCTGCTTGTGTGCATCCACCAGCTTCCAAAACCTCCAGCCTTCCAGCGGTTTTTTGCCAAGAAAACATTCTTTCATTTGTTTCTGGCGGATGTGTGTGGATTGTGGATTCTGTGGATTTTGGATATTTTTATACACATTTTTCAACAGTCCAACTGTGAGGAAGACTCTTATTTCGCAAGAAATATAAATAACTCCCACAGGCAAAAGCGGAGTAAGCATGTCATGACATGATCATACAATATAGAGCAGTACAGAGGGGAGTCATCCTAATTTCCACCAGGAATAGGAAGACTGATGATGGAGTGAATGTACGTGTAAGTAGACGTAATATGTAATGTCATTGACAACGTGACTATAACGCAAGGAAAGGAGTTATAAAACAGATGAGGGTAAAATCAATAAGGTAAAGTCATCATGTGGAAATGTTGAAGAAAGGGTTTTAGTAGGCAATGCATGAGAACATACTTTCTGGAGAAGTACTTTCTCCAAGAGGATCGCTGCGTCAGAGAACAAGTAGCAAAACCAATGAATTTCGCATGCTTTCATACACTAAACACGGAACTATTGTTACTCTCCATTACAACGTTTAAGACAAATGAAGTGACTGAAAACTGAAACATTCTGGACACCTAAAAACAAATTTCAGAGTTTTATCCAGTCCAATAGGGACGGCAATAAATTTAAAATGGTTTACAGCCTACATTTGCATGCTGGATTTAGTTGAAGTGTGAACTTCCAATTTAACATTTAAATCCTAAGACTACTTCCAGCAGGACAACTCTTGGGGAAAGTTGAGCTCTTTGTGTAGTACCTTAAATTCCTGTCATTTTTCGCTTATGCCTGTAAGCGACTTTGCGACAAAGACAAAGCGTCATTACGCTGTTTCCTAACAAAATACTTAATTGTTCGACCTTGTTACAAAAATGCTAGGAATCTATGAATACTAATGAGCTCAAGATGCCATCTATTTCTAGAGTAATAAACTTGTCATGGCAAAAATTGCAAAATTATAATGTTTCCCTCTACATTTTATATGCACAAGAGGAAAAATATCATTACTAAATAAAAACTCTCATTAAACATTAAAAGCAAGAAAAGGAAACTACAGCAGTTTTTTATTGTCGCAGGAGATTACTCTAGAAAAAATGTTCCTTGTAAATTTTATTTTTAAGCAATCCACACGCCATGTCATGCCAAGAATAAAGGAAATTATTTACACTTGTACCGAAGTACCTACTTCAAAGCCTACGGACATGAATAAGAAAAAGATCAGAAAGAAAACTCTCCTTTTGCATAATTCGTCCTTGACGGAAAAGCAAGTCAAAGTGGAACACTTCAAGAGTCTCTAACTGTAATGTTCTTTTTGCGTTACTCACATTTGCGTTTCTTTTGTGTCGTTCCATGTAACCCAGAACTCGCCAGAACATAAAGGAATTATAAGAATATGAGCTTAATCGTAAGATTTTATCACTTTCTCAAGTCAAAAAGTAAGTGTAGTTAAGAGCGAGCAACATGAAATATTGCATTTTCGTATACATGAAACATGACCAAGACCAAATGACCACCAATTTCCAGGTTCAATACAACAGGCTATTGTGATGGAGTGTTAGGAATTCACGTTCACTTGCCTTCTGGCTTTGTAGTAAAAATCAGTATTTTTCATTTCATGCTAAAATGCTTCCGTAGTTTTTGTAAGGTCTTGTAGGTCCATGAGCACTTTACGATTTTACATTTTTCAAGCAACGCAAACCTGTAACTGAGAAGGAGGGAGGCCTTCATAAGAAAATCATTTACCAAAATTACAAATACATGGCTTTTGCATTGCTGGAGCTGAATACGTAGATGTGTTTGTATATACCAGATTTAAAGACATTATATATTTTACACTTTTTATACTGTGAAGAGTGGTCATGCACAATGGTTCAACACAACCACCTTTTTATTGGAAGTGTAAATCCTAGATTGAAAAATTACCTAATCTATTTTTAATTTTACTCGTGCTTTTCTTTCGGATATACTGGAGAGTAACGAGGTGACCTAATGAAAAAACTTCCAGAATCAACTGGGAGATTGAACTGAACCAAGTAGAAAGATTCCGGACAAAACTTTGAAATATGTCTAGGGACTATCATTACAAGAAACGGGTTCCTGACGGAATCCTGACACTCAAATCAAAGGTAACCTTCTCAAATTAGTAGACAATACTAAATAGAATATTTTAATATTAATTATTCACTTAGATCGCCAAGGAGACAACTGCATTCACATGGGAGATCAAAGACGTCCAGGAAATCAGAAGGCTGGATATTTGGGAAGCTTTGAATTGCAAATTTAAAGTAAAAGAGTTTGTGTGGTCACTCTCTCTCACCTCCGATAATCATTACTTGTACGTTAAGCCAACTCTAGTCGAGCCAAAATGCGCACCAGTCAAATTCGCCTTGAGCATTATGGTCCTTAATCAACAAAACACTGTAGCGTACAGCCCAATTTTCGGTGAGTCACCTAATGTCCAGTACCCCTTTCCGTAAAAAATACAGTAATAATATGCTGGCATCTAAACTAAATAATTTGTTCAGGTGGCGACTTGGGTTACCTTGGAAGCACCCTTAGCTCCAGCTCTGGTGAGAAACAGAAGTGGGAGGTGTTAAAATTTGGGGAGGCTAATTTCGACTATTTCAGCACCATGGTGTACAACGGGAGTCTAAAGTTATACGTCGAAATGACCGTATTCTACGATACACATGGAGCCTAAAGTTGTTAACTTAATCATGCTTTGAATAAATTTAACTAAAAACAATTTGAGTTTAGTTAAGTATTCTTAGCAGCAATGCATTCCTTGAGGACACGATTTGCGATTTGGAGAGTATTTTTATGTAGTGCTCCGATATCCGTAGAAAATAATTCTCGGCCAAAGTAGTTTACTTCAATTAGTTGCAGAGGTCCATCTTCCGACCTCTGTCTGACCTAAATGGATGCATTAAACGGAGATGGAAATGCATAAATTTTGGCATAACGTAGAGAAACATAATGCTTATTACCTCGAATTTATGTGTAATTTACAAAAACTAGTCACCGTTAAAAATTCAATTTCTCCCATGGGTATGACGCCAATGAGATTCCTACTTTCACTGAACAATCTGGCCGAATCACGACTGCAGCTGTATTATTTTTCCTCTTAATTGTACATACGTAAACTAGAATAAATTACATATATCAGATACTCGTAATAACGGTGACAGTTAAACTTTAATTTAAAAAAGCTAATGTTTAAAGCTATTTTGTACAAAAGTGAAGTTATTGAAATAAATTTCTAATTTAAGATCAGATCAGGTTTAGACGTTTGTAATACCGGTACGCTCAATAGTTTCTAAAAGCATTTTTAAATTGTCGTTAAATAAATCGCAACGTATGGGCATTTCCAAAGCATAAAACGGATTTTTGAGCACGTAGTCTGCATACAGTTCGTAAATCTTCCGTAGAATGATTTCCATCCCTTGTAGCCGTGGGTCACAGATCACAATAAATTTAACTCCTACAAAGAAAAATATTGGTCAATGGAAAATATTTATTCCGTAAATATTGGAAACATATAAACATGTACTTCTATATTATTATAACATACCAGTTAAAGTTTGTAAACAATGTAGTTTGAACGTTTCCGCTTCCAGCACTTGAATTCCAGAACAATGAGGTTCCGGGCTAATCTGACTGGAAATGGCATACAACGGGTAGAACATACTCCCAAGGAACATTTTTTCGTTAGTGGTCATCCTCGTCCGCCCGAAACGCAGACTGGATAATTAGATTAAAATCATACTCAGGAATACCCCAGATTAATTGTGTCGTGTACAGTTGTCCGGTTTCAGTTGCTTTACGGGACTCACTTGACCTACCTTACAGGATAATTCGCCGCTTCACCTAGATATTCCAGAGCGTCATTGCCATTTTCCATTTGTGCACCACTCACAGGAATGCCGTTCACAGAAAGTAGGGTCTGACCAACTGGAAAAATTTGGAGAGATTATATATTTTTAAGATAGTCTGTAAGATCCACCATCTACCAGGTCACACTATCAATTGAAAGGTCAAGTCACGTAGAGTTTACACAATTGTTTTTCAACTTACTGCAAATCCCATCTCGTTGACCAAATACTACAACGAGCTTCTTGTTCCTGAGTTCCATCTTTAACTCTAATGGAAAGTTAAATGTTTTTTCACTCTCTACTTTAGGGAAATTATGGTCATAATTAAATATCATCCCTCCAGACTTTGAGACAACATAGACACTATGTATTGCCATCATTTCGGCTAACGTTTGTAATTATCCCTGGCGAAATGAGTAACTTTATATTAGCACTAGTTAACTTTTCAGCACAGCACCAAATGTAAAATTAAAATTTTTGATCGGGCAGATCTTCAAGCCAACTGCAACTTCAGCTGGGAATTATTTGTTGACTTGACAGTCTTTTGCTCTTATTTTTGGCTGCTGCCTGCTAGTGTAGGGCGTAGGGGTATTGTGGTATCGATACACTACTTGTCGGTCGCTATATCGCTTTGACTGAATTTTTTGTGTGTGTTAGTGTTGGGTTAGTAGAAATCTTGATATTAATATTAATCCGTTTGAAATTGAGTCCAAGAGCTCCAAACAAAACCTAATTGATTTGTCACCGACGTTGGGTAACTTAAGGTTAAATTTAGTTACTGATGTTCCCCTTATTAAAAACCTCAGCAAATAATGAAGTTAAAGAAATCCAACTTGTCTACATTTACCCCAATGTAACAAAAATCAGCCAAATCAGCACCAGCTTCATCCGCAATTCTCCATTACACACGTTCCTGCTCCCTCCCAACGCAGTACTCGAGTACTCCACCATTCTAGTCACCAGCAGAATATTTCTAAAGTTTTAGAATTATGCGTGTTCCATATTTCACCCAGCTTCTTAATCCTGTTGATAAAACTGGCTTGCATTACCTTCTGTAAGCACTGGGTGTCTCCCGGTTGGCTGGCCTTTTGTCATACATACAATGATGATCAGAGTGAATATTTTTAAGCTGTAAGCGCTAGAAAGCGAACAATTTTTCCATACAATTAGTAAACTTCTATTAATCATAAATGAATAGAAACATATATCATTCGAAATTCGGGCATGCAGGGATGTAATCCTCAATAATTATTTAAGGATATGTGTCCCGCTCTACTGCGAACTGCAACAGATTTAAGGTTTAAAGTTTTAGAATCTTTGCAGCTCTAGAATTAACAGATTTGTATCAGGCAAAACGTAATAAAATTTCATCGATGTATAAATCTAAAACGAAACATCCAAATGAGTAATGGGTTGATTAATTATTTGTTCAGATTCTGGCTGGAGTATCCTGAGACCTAACAAGCATTTACTCGTTTGCGTGACTTGGAAATAGATCTGACTAATGCAATGACTTCATCCCGTAACCAAATTTATTTACTACCTGTCCTGTCATGTCACCGATCTCTTTACCGACTGAACCGCTTATCTCTTAGAGCATCTTTTCATTAATGTCATATCGGTTGGGTTTCCAGAAAGCTTATTCATTTACCCAACGTGAGGTCATTATTGTTTCATTCTGAAGCAGACACAGCTGAACTGTTTGGCTTGAGGAGGATTTTCAGAAAGTCTGTGCAAGGAAAGATGATTAATCGTAAGGAAGTCGTATTAGATCATTGATATTTACCTTTAAGTATATTCCATACCCAAAATTTTGAATATTTACTTGCGTGAATAATAAAAGGCTCATTCCATTGTTTAAATCAACTCATTTCAGATCTCAAGCTCTTCAAAGGCAAAACGAGAAGTTTTGGAAAGTACCTCTGATCATTTTTTCCTTCGTTATAAAGTTATAAAGTACCGTGAAAGTTTCAGAAAGTGAAAATGAGGGCGACATTTTTATCAATCATTTTATTATTTACCTGTGTCTATATTTACGCATGGAGTGACTACGGTGAACCTTGCAGCAATCAATACAATGAGCCAGACTCTTGTGACCCTTATTCCTATCTTGTTTGTCGAGATAACAAGCGTTGTGGATGCCACGGAGACATGACCTGGATTCCGGAGTATATGAGATGCGTTTATCGAATTGACAAAAAGTGTAACGGATTCGGTCAAGGAGGCAATCACCCAGGTTGCCCGCCATATGCCGCGTGCCATCATTCCTCCATGTTGTGCACGTGTCAAAAGCCATACAGGCCCAATAGAGACAGGACTGCATGCATTAATGCTGGTAACACGTCGTCAACGCTTTCACCATCAATGTCCACATTGGCAGTTATTTTGATCGGGTTCACCTTCTGGACAAACAGGAAGGTTATGCCGAGATTAATGTTTACTTAATAAAAAATTGTTTTATTTTGTAGTTAATATAGAATTGTGTAAAATATTTTTATTTGCCAATGAAAAGCTTAGAATGTATACAGTTACAATAACGCATGCTACGATATATACATGTGTTGAGGTTTTCTTTATTACGTAGCTGAAAGCTACTATTGATTTTGACATGTCTGTCTGTCTGTCTGTCTGT